>JAHDVE020011604.1:0-86055 GCA_022606495.2 Halesus radiatus | reverse complement strand
ATTGATGGATTGACAGAAAACGAAGTAGATTATTTATTCAGAATCACCTAAAGATATAGGTTAATTTTCGTATTCTGTTTTTGAGAATAGTTATAGGTATGTGTTGACCATTTTAGGCATTGATCCATTGTAATATCAAGGTATTTCATTCAGATTTTGCTTTCAATGTTAGAACATTGCAAGTTACAGTGGCGATGTTGATTGTTTGGTACAAAATGAATCTTAATGTATATTTTACACGGTATGTTTTTGTTTTTCAAAACCATATGAAATATTACCCTAGAACAGGCTACCCCAATATGTTGACATTATTTCAAAATATAAAAAAATACCTTTCAATAAATTAATAAAAAAATTAAAAAAAAACTTTATGAAAGGGCACTTTTGGCATTACCACTGCTCCAGGGAAGACAGCAATAAGTATAAAAAAAAAATTTCGACTTACTACAATTCTGGGAGTCAAATTAGTGGAATATTGAGAAAATTACTAAATAAGTTAGAAAAGGCACTTAAGAATATGAAGAAGATTTTAAACATTGAAGTGGCTCTCTTGCAAAATTACCTAAAGTGGGTTACTGCCTTCTACCTCGGAACAATCGATTAAAATACCTTAAGAAGTTATACATTTTGAGCTTTATTATTTTTTTCTGTTCCAGTCAATTTTCTAGAATTGGTTGTCAAACATAACCTCACATTTGAATTTACTAATTTATTTTAAATTCGAATTTACTCGGTGATTCTCTAGTAATGAAAATTTTAAAATACAAATTAATCATTTAATTACTTTATTGACAAATTGTTTATATTTTCATTTAATTTCAACCAAAAATAATTCCATTCAACATAACTATATTCCTTCCTAAAACCGAAGCCTTTCAACTATTTTTACACCAACACACGCGTCACTAAAACAGTGAAAATAGAAAAAATTACGTTTAATTAAACAGTGGCCTTAACTCCGGCCCGCCGGGTCCCGCTTAATCAGTACTCGGACATTTTAATCCGTATTAATTGCGAGGATGGCGGAGGCAGTTAAGGACTAGTCACAATCGCCCGTCGAAGCTTATTTGATCCGGGTGGGACGAGTGGAAAACCGACACAAAAAAGATACATGACTTTTGGTGAAATTAAATGGCTCGAAAGTCATACAAAAAAAAATAGAAGGAGTTAGGAAAAGAATTACCAGATATACGAGTAACATTGCTAAGAAAATATTACTACGGTCCCTCTTCAAGAAAAAAGGTAACATGGGAACAAATTTAATATGAACCGGTCGAGAGATTTCTTACGATTATGACATTTTTTCCAGAACGATTGCTTTGGTTTAGGATTTTTATACTTGAAAACATGTAATATTCAAAATAAAGACTACGTATAAAAGGGTAAATTATAACTAAATAGATTTCTTTTTCTTTTAGATATTTTTTCTTCATATTTTCACTTCCCACCCATAATGACACGTTTTTCCAAAATATCCAATTACGTTGTTTTAAAAATTTTATGTAAATCAAATTTAATAATGTTGTTATTAGGTTCGGCAAGTATTTACCTTTTATTATTATAGTGAAGGCTGTGACGGCGTTCAAAGGCATTTTCAAATTGTGGTTAGGCCACATTGAGATGACTTATTCATATGATTTCATTTAGCCTCACCCAATTAAAATTTTTATGCTGCTTAAAATGATTTGACACGTATTAATCGCAGTTTGATAATGGCTTTCAACGCCGAAACAGCTGTCGCAATAATAATAAAAAAAACTTAAACTACTCGCAGAACTTAATGATATAATTATTAAATTTGATTTACATTTAATTTAAAGAAAAAATTAAATGGAGTTTTACGAAGTAAACACAAATACGATTAATATTTTGTTCTACTTTCGAAATCGCCACGACTTTCAAAGAATCGTGTGGTTACGAAACTGGTAAAATATTCAAATATAACCGGTACATTTGCAGTTCCTCTGAGTTGTTCTGAGCTGCAGTACGTAAAAAATCCAAAGGATAGTAATTTTCCGATAAGGGAAGGCCCCGAAGAAGAACATCTATATATTTCTTGTTATGGAAGAGGATTTGGTAAATAAGAGAGCCCTGTGAACGACAGGTTTTCTGAAAGATTCTGCCTTAAATTCAACAATACGATACGATACGATTGTACTACCCCAGCCAGGAGCACTCCTGTCCCAGTGCGACCGGTACACCAGGGAGTTCTGATTTGTTAGTACTTGGAACATATGCTCTGAGGATGAGAAGGAGGTTGGAATTTAATCGACCGGTATTATAATACATGGCAACCTAATATATCAATATTGGAATTTAGGGTGGGCAGGAATAAAGGAATTGATCGAATATTGTTTTTTTTTTTCCTTTTTCTTGCCTTTTTTGTTTTTTCTTGGCTTTTCTTGTTTCTTCTGGCTCTCCTTGCTTTTTCTGGTCTCTTTGTCGCTCGCCATGGTTCTTCTTACGTTGTCTTTTTTATACTCTTATTGGCTCCTCTTGTCTCTCCTTGTCTCTTCTTGTCTCTTCGTGTCTCTTATTGTCTCTTTTTGACTCTTCTTCTTTCTTCTTGGCTCGTCTGATCTCATCATGGCTCTTTTTAGATCTTCTTGCATTCTTGTCTCTCATTGGCTCTTCTTGCATTTTCTTGTACATATATTATATTTGTGAGATAAAAGAAGACACCAGGAGGCTCATACTGATGGAGTAGGATAATAATTGTAGGCGCTACTACTACTTATTATGTATCCTATTAACAGCTTATTAATTCTGCAAAGAAGAAAAAAAATAGTCGAAGCTAACCCACTGCATTATATCATCAAAACCCCATTTATCAACAAGGAAAATATTTTTCCTAAAATGATGTTGTATTCACAGTAAAATCAACAAGAGTAATATTGTTAACTGACAACTCATTTCAGAATCCAATTAAACATTTTCACGAACCTAAACTTATTTCATGTTTAAAACGGCTTTTAATTTGATCTCCGAATATAATGTTGCTTGGTTGTAATTGTGGTATCATCAATTATCAGAATTATTATCAAAAGTTCTGGTTTTTACAGCTGTCAAAAGGAGAGAAGGGTTGCTGACTGCGTAATTATATTTATTGATATATGACTGACATCTTTAAGACAATAAATAAATACTACCTACCCATATCCATCAGGCAGCTAAAGAGCTGATGAGATAATTTATGTAATCAATGTTCCCTTTTTGTTTTGGAGCACAATTAAGTTTACAAAAACGAAAGGATAAATGAGACAGCTCCAATTATTATCAGAGGTACTCTTGCCTAAGGCATTAACCAGGTACAACCACGTTTAAAATTCCGTTAACAATAAAATGTATATAAATTTATTATCAATAACCGAATTCAAATACAAAAATAATATGCCTCGTATCAGAGTGGAAGATATGTCTCTCCAGTGGCATTCGCAGATTTTTTTAATCATGATGGGCAGTAGGAAAAAAATAACGAATTAATTGTCATTAAAAAAAGCTTACCGCAAACGCGGTATGTTTTCGCTAAGAATCGCTAAGCTGCTGAGTTCAGCCGATATTAGTTGGGATTACCTGCCACTTTAAATATCGAATAACTACTTCATTTATGGATATTGCAAACCGAATCCTATATATATCAAATTTCCACAATTTTCAAACCGAAAAATTGCACAAAAGAATGCCAATACTATATGAAAATTATTTTGTTCGTAAAGTTATACGAATAAATAGAGGAACCAATAGATGGCACTGAATGCTACATTTGTGTTTTTTACCTACAGGCAAGGCCTTTTTCCATACTTACGTAAACGAGTCTTCCCTTGAACGTGCATTACCAATACGTGTTCATTTTTTGTATAAAATACAGTCAATATTTGAATAGGACATATTCGTCATTTTGAATACTTAGTTCCTGCTTTTGACACGTTAAGTAGGGCGGTCCGATTTGTAGCTGGAACTTTACCCCTATTTTTGAAAGTGTAAGAAGATTCCTATATTAAAATTATTGATATTTTATGTGAGTAGGGACGGGTAGGCAGTGCTTACGTGCCTATATGGAATACACGCCTCTGTCTCTCTCAGTACCTATCGCCCCGATGGGAGATCAAAAAAATGTATACATTGCTGAAAATAATGTGAAGAAAAAAAACGTTGATTTTTTTTCGTTTATACTCGAGGTTGCCATGATCCCCCTAGCTCCGTACAGCGGATCTCATATAGGAGAGGGATATTTTGATAATTGGGGTCTGTACATAATTTTATTTATGTTTAAATATGATTTTATGAAGAGATGAGTCTTTGGTTACAATTTTTCGATAATCCCAAAGCACTTTCTCCGAAAATCCGAAAAACGTATCTTGGCTGCGATATGTTTTTTTTTTTGCCCTTCAAAACTAATTGCTGATAGATGACTTTTACGAATAATTTTTGTGATTTTAAAAACAAAAAAAAATTATAAAAACTTTACAAATTGTCTTATTAGCTTCGTAATATTTCACTAATTAAATCGAAAAAAAATGGTTGAAACTAAATAAAAATAACAATTATTATTTTTATAAACAATAATTATTAATCTAAAACACTTATCCAAATTGAAAAAAAACCTTCCGAGCAAAGATAAATGTCGCCGGCAGGACTCGAACCCGCACCCTTCTAATATCCGGTCAGATGCTCTACCGTTGAGCTACGTCGGTTTATCGCAAACCCGCCAAGTTAATCAATATATACTAGTGTTCCATTCAATAATTACTGTTTTTATTATATTTTCACCTGTAAACAACCAACTTTATTAGTATGAGAGAGGCTTGCACAAAAATCTTGTCTTAAGTTTTTAAGAACTTTAGTTTATCAATTAATAAATAAAAATAAATTAAAATTTGTTAGATTTATAATACCTACATTTTTACAAAACGGAGATGTTTTAATTAGTTTTGAAAATGTTTTTCTTGGAATTCATAGAAATTAAGGCTTAGTTTGTGGAGATATTAATGTTTTAACAACTAGGTAACGTAAGGTACCATCTTGAATAAGGGACAACACTATGTCGATGATGGCACATTAAATTAGGCACCGCGCTGCAAAGTGGTTAACCTTCAGGGTGTACCTGTAAATAGTCATGGTCCATGTTTGTGGGAGGAATGTACGATCACCTTGGCGCCTTCGTTTGGGTATAACTGGCATTTAGTATTGATGCCGCGCCCTTTTAGGTACAGAAGCAAAGGGCTAAGGACTGAGGTTGGTGCAACACGGTCTTGTTACGTCGACGGATTTATTGGTGTATGCATGTTTGGCGGGAATTGATAAGTCTAAGGTGTAAGGATACCGTTTTTAGACGACAAATACCTTAGATTTATTGTAAGGTTAGGTATTTCGAACTTCATCACATTTAATGAATTAAAATCGATTGAGGGTCCTCAAATGGTTTACATATTCTGTGAATAAATCCCACAATTTGGAATAATTTACGCTTAATATCGTTAACGTCTACGTCGAATGTGAATTTAGAATCGAGAATGATTCCTAGAACACTTATGGAAGATACCTTTTTAAGAATTGTAATAAAAAGTGCGTATGTATATATTAATATACCGTAACTAACTTTTATAATTTTAACAATGTTAAAAGCACTCGTTGACAAACTACTAAAAGCAATTTATTTGAAAAAAAATTTCTCCTACTATATACCCGTTTGTTTATAACATTTTAATGTTATTTGGAAGTTTAATAAAATCCTTAAAAAAACAAGGATCGTTCAACTGTCATAGAATCAAAAAAACATTGTCAATTTTATGGAGTTTGTAAGACCCAGCCTTAAAATTTAAATTCAAACAAAAAACATTTTAGCACTGACTAATTTTGGAAATAACTATCTTACCAATTTATCTAGCCTTCTAATCAACAATCACGTAATTTCTCCGTAGGAGTAGGCTGGAGAGGAGGTTGAAGAGATGATTCACATTTTCTATATATACATTATACCGACTCTACATCAAAATTATATATTTGGTTTTCTTCATACTGCGATGAAATTCGCTACTTCCGTATACTTGACCGGGAAATTCTAGCTCAGTGACGCACAACCCGCGGCCCGTGACCTCATTTCATGCGGTCCCTCCGCCTAAATAACTACTTTGATCTGAGACTTTCTTTCTCTTCGAATTTTTTTTCGTCAGGTTTCCAGAAGAGTTTCATTTGGGGGAACAAGTCGTTGTTTTTGAAAACATATTAGTAACGGATTTGATTATTTATGATATTTCTAAATTAATAGCAATCGTTTGGATTTCCGGGTGCTATGATTAAAATATTTAACTGCATCCGATCTTTTTTATAAAATATGAAAGGGAATCGCGACAAACTTCTGTCTTAATTATTTTGAATCAGTCGCCCAAAATTATAAATATTTGCATGTTCTCTAAAATTTCAGATTGATCTAAAACGAAATAATTTTTTGTTCTGATCTTCGAGATGGAAAATAGCCTCGCCGATCTTTTTGAGAATTCTATGATTGCTTTAGTTAATGGTAACTGTTACAAAATATTATATACTCGTATACATATTAAGAACTGATAAATTGGCCCTCCGACTGAAAAGGTTGTGCACCTCTGGTCCAGATTTATAGACAATAACAGCCTCCGTAGCGAAATGGTTCACCACCATCAAAAGTAGGAAAGCTATTGGCGATTTGATTTCCGTCATTAAATATATTGGCAATATACGTGCAAGTATGGGCGCTGTCAAATATTTATTTAACTAACTAGAGAGGATGAACCGTACCTTAACTCAATCTTTACTTCATTAATCTTATTATGTATCGTTTCAGAATACTTTTACGTTTACTGACCCGATAGACTTGATTGTACCACGTCTTCCTTGGATGTGATTGACTATTTTCTGCCATTCAATGTCGCGTCATATATTCTTCTGACACTCAATTTTTCCGAAAAAAATAAGAACGAAACAAATTCTTAATTATTACAATTCCTACAATTTCTACTATGCCACATTATATAAATTAATATTGTATTTAAAAAAAAAAACATTAAAATTCAAGGAATTTCAAGCATTTTGAGGCTCATAGCCTAAGACGGTTTAATATTTTAAACCGCCCTTAAAGCCTCGGGCCAAGTAATATACCAATACACTATGCTCGAAAACTGGCCATACGTGTTTGATTTATTGAAGAAAAAAACAGTTGTGCGGCTGCTTTTGGACCCAAACATTTTTCTAAAATTGATCTAATACATTTTGTGTTTATTTTATATATCTACGTTTTAAAACCGTATGTTATTATTATTACCCGTAAAACACCTACCAAATAACAATCATTCATTCGAATTTTCCCCAAGTAACACATATTTTTTTTCGTTAAAAAAAAAATGTATATACACGAGTATTATATAATAGCAGTAAAACGTTTTGTTAGTTAGGTAGAAAATATAAGGGTATTTTTATGTGCCCAAAATGGTGAGAATTGCAATAAAAACCATAAAAAAAAAATAAAAAATCAAAAATCCAGTGTCATTCTGAGAAATTATTTAATCAAATTGACTGTTCGTTACTTTTCTGATGAAACATTTGATAAAGAATGACTTAAAAAATCTGATAACCCTCTCTCTCCCAAACAAAATAAGAGAATGCAATAAATAGTATTTAGATATATACTTGCCATCATAATAAAAATAAAATTGGATATTACCGAACCCTTTATTGTCAACGAATTATCGTTAAAACGGGACACAACAACAATTTAAACAGAATAACGCGTATCTAAAAACGCTTGACTGGGAAATAAGTAGGATAGTTACATTTATAGTAATTGACTCTTTATTTGTAAATGATAATTAGGTAATAAAAATTAAAGTCCCTTTTTCTTCACATGAATCTATTTTTTCTATAAACTAATCGTCTTTCGGTGGCATCACCGTAATAGTTTGACGTATTGTCATTGGCGGAGTATTCTTTTTTTTTTATTTTTTTTTTATTTATAACTTGCTGATGTGTACCCGGCCTTGCTCGGGATTTTTTTTTTTAATTAAGTTTCGAAGTTGTGAATTCTTGCTTGTGATTAGGGTGCCATAATTGATTTAGAAGCGAAAGTAACTATCCCCAATAAATAAACATTCATTTGAATATTTTATTTCATTTCAAACGTTTATTTTTTCAAAATATATCTAAATCATAAAGTTCTTAAGTAGGTACCCACTCGTGTTTTCCATTTTGAAAATATTGTACCAAAAAAAAACCTTGTTCTTTCGAATATGCAATCTGTGGCTAACCAGATTGTTATATCTATGGGCTAACCTAAATAAAACATGGCGGGTTCAATGTTTTTCATACTAATTTTAAAACCTTAGAGCAATAGTTTTACATATTGGATTTCATTCAACGAACCCTTGAATACATTGTACCATTTATATTTAACAAATTGACGTACGAATTTAAAAACAATTGTCCTATGATGAAATTCTCACTGATGTTAAAGTGTTGGCTTTTGGAAAGTAACCTTGTGTATTGATGGTAACAAATATGACGGTCTCCTTGGTTGTATAGCTCCTAGATATCTGGTGTACTTACTGTTACGGTGTTACTATTATATTTAAGTCTATCATCATTGTAATCAACCTGTACTGCTGTTTTATGTATATATCTTTTTAATTTTTATTTCTTAATCTATTTAATACTTACAGATGCTTTAATATTTCTGATATTTACGTAATAGTTATATTTTTGTAATATTAATGTTTTTATAATGTTGATATTTTTAAAAAGTATTGATGTTTTTATAATATTGATATTTTTATAATATTGATACTTTTATAATATTGGTACTTTTATAATTTTGATATTTTTTATGATATTGACATTTTTATAATATTATTTAAATCGGTGTTATAAGATTAGACTCTAGTATCTCAATAACAAATCTGTAATGCTTTTACCATTATTTTTTCTTTTTTTTTTTTTTTTTTCTCAACTAATGTACAGCACAAGATGCATGCGCCTAAATATAATAATTTTTGCCCTACATTTGTATGATGATTGTAATTTATTGTTGTATTATATTATATTGTTGAAATAAACTCCTGCTGACAAGCTACTTGCAGTGGTTTAGCGGGTATAAGTTCCCACTGTATATAATTAATATTATACAATAAAAAAAAATAAAAAAAAATTCAAACTACTCTCTAAACTTTCCAGGCACTAATCAGAACAAACTGTGCTATTTTCAGGGAAAAAAATCCAGTATTTTTGAGAAAATCGAGGACAAACAAACAAACAAACTTACATTGATTTTTATACATATATATATGTGGAGAGATTGACAACTATGGTGACGTCATCTGACTCCAAATTATACTCGGAACTCTTATCGAATCGGACCCGTTTTTATGAGGCAAAAACTATAAACTCTGTAAGGGAAAAAAGGAAAAGAATAGGTGACTGGAATTATTCACTGTTTTATTTTGTAATCATAAACACTGCAGGAAAATTTGTTTTGGTATTGGTATCGTAAAAGGGACCAATTCAATTATTCAGCAAAACAGTCCGGCTGTTCAAAATGCATTCCGCGAATATCATAACGTTCAAAACACTATAACATTTTATTGCATATGAGAAGACAACGTTCTTGTCCAGGTCCTCACATAAAATACCGCGATAAATAAGCTTTCAGAGTCGCAAAACGATTTTGATGGCAATACCTACGATATAACTTCGCAGTTTTCCGTAAGGCTTCGGGCATTTCCGATCGATATAGAGCCTCCAAGTCCACTCCTTGTACGGTTATTGGTAATAATGCGATGCAAAGGTGAGGGTGCGTATAAACTTGGAAGGTTTAGCAGCCACTTCGCTATTTATAATATCCAAATTTGCATGATTAAACAGTTAGGCATTTCTGAAAAAATACGTTTTTTTCGTAAATCTAGAGAAATAAAGGTAGCTTTTTAGCCTTTATGGGCAGCCATACCCTTTCCTCGCCAAAACTTCCTCTCCTTCCGTTCCTTAAAAAGATCCTTCACACAACATCCCCAAAGGTGACAAAGTCCCCGAAGGAAATAATTTTCCTTAAGGCCTCCTGTGTGGAGTTAATATAAAAAAATGGCAGATAGGCTTGACTAAATGCACCCGATTACAAATAACACTGCTGCTATGAATATAACGACGCCTGATTAGCCTTCCACCCGAGGAGGTGGACATTAAGTCCGATCTCTTTCATCTCGCCATACCAGCTTCACTGCGGCCTCAGAATCGTCAGATAATCTGATTCCTGGTACCACGCTAACAGGAGGCAGCAGGACATTGAGGCTGGAGATACAGCTTTCTCTCTATGGAGTTGAGAAGCTGGTTGATAGATGGATGTGTTGGTGAAAAATGAAATAAAAGCCATACCTTGTAATGAAATCGTTCTAGTTTCACTGTTTGTTGTCTTTTGAGACTATTAGCAACTTTTGTATATTTCATAATGACACTATTTTATTTAAGTTAGAGAGTTATATGATGTTATTTAAAAAAGGAATGAGTTATTATTCACATTAGGGGGAACGGCTGCGGTGCCTGTTTCATACAAAACTGAATTTTGGATTGGAGGCCAAAATACCCATCCAAACCAAATGATCTATCTTTTTAAATTAAAGGTTTAGTAAGTATCTAGTAAGAATGAGAAGTATTTTATTTATTTTTGTTTTATATGAAATTAAAGGAATTGATTTTTCGCGACTTTAGAGGCATCTCTAACAATTATTTATGGGCTAACGGTGATTTAAAAAAAGTTTTAACCCATCTGCTTTGAAAATATAATAAAATATAAAATTTATTTTATTTTTAAAATATTAAAATAAGTATTATGGTGGACTTTAAAGTAAATTAAAACGACAAAAATGAAAACACAAATTTTTCATACGGAATTTAAAATATCGACCCAAAAAAACATTTTTTTTAAAATGTTTTTTATATTATTTATATAATCATACTTACATAGCAAAAGTGACATATTTTAAAAAAGTAAGATAAACCCGCAAAATAATGTTCTAAGCTGCCTCTAAAATTATGAAAATGATTTTTTTTTCATGACATACTTAAAAAATTAATACATAAATAAATAAAATATATCTCATCCTTACTAGATATTTACTAAATATTTAATTAAAAAAAAATAGATCATTCAGTTTGGATGGGTATTTTGGCCTCCAATCCAAAATTCAGTTTTGGATGAAACAGGCTGCTTAGCCGTTCCCCTTAGTTCCTCTAGTAAAAGCTAGTATTATTTGTACATTGTTAATACGATAAATAATAATGACCAAATGAATGCTTTGCAAAAGGAATGTTCTGTTCGATACCCACACTGCAAGGGTTCGACGAAGCGGCAATAAATCTATAGGAGACATTTTCTGCTGCATAGTCGTAACTAAAGATTGCATTTTCAGATTTTTAGCAATCAAAATACGTGAAAAAATTCTGATTAATTAATATATGAAATCCAAAATGTTCGGATACGAAAACTTTTATGAAGTAAAATATTTACAACGCAATGTAATGTGAAATTAAAGCGTTCATTAGTCTAATAGGCGTGCAATACTTTCTATGTAGAGTTGTTCACCAGCTCAGAAACAGTATTTAGCACAAAGAAGTGTGATTATTTTTTAGGCATATAAATATTAGCAATAAGCAAGGACAAAATTACATTAAACGTAAGAAAGACAAATAACATGTATAAGGAATAGAATAACATATTGATTTTTACGTAACTAAATATACATATACAATAATGCATAATTAGTGCTTGAGAGTGGCACTTATTAAAACTTTCAGTGGAAACTTTCTTAACATCTTCTAATCAATGTTCTAATACGTTAGAAAAAAAAGATTTTTTATTATTATGTTTTTATTTTTTTATTAAACATTTTCCGTTTTCAAAAATCCGAAATTATTCTTGATATTCTGATATTGAGTTTCACTTTTTTTTCATCAAAAAATTCTGGTTTTTCGAAATGACTCCGCTGTCCAAGAATTATATATAGTCGAGTGTTATATTATCTAATAATAATGCAAAACCCGACAGGAATACAACAATGATAGGCATATTGTCGATATTCTTAGTGCGAGGTTGTAATACGATCATGCAGTAGTAAGTGCTAAGATGCATGAAGTAAGGTTAAAAAAAACCACGAATTGAAAACATTCTGATATAACATGTTACGTATATTTCAAAACACAAATCATATCATGGTATATTGTATTTCAAAGCAACGCTATTCTTTGCCTCTATGGCAACTTGCATTGTTTTTTGTTTGTTGAACGTTGCGGCGTATTTGTGTCGCTCTGCTTTGTATAACTCTGGTTTTATGGCAGACGCAACCGTAAACTTATTTCAACTAACTAACTGATAATCAGCTGATCATAAGTTAATCAAAACATAGGTTACGGTACGTGCCAGCCAGCCTTATTAAATTGTTTCATCTTATATTCAATAATGGTAATGAAACTATCGACGTCCTCCATGGTAAGGGGTAAGGCTCTCGACTACGAATCCGAAGGTCGCGGGTTCAAATGCCGGCGTGCGCAAGTAAATTTTATATGATTAATTTGTGCTGTTCCAAAATTAATTAATTTAAAAATAGTATGTAGTATATTTGCGCACGTTACAGAGTGGAAGATACTCTCAGTATCGCCCTGGTGAATGACCACCATTCAGAATTGAAACGTTGCTTGAAATGGCTTATAGCCGTGTTTGGTGACCAGATCTGAATAGCCAGGTATTTATTTCCCCACCTTCCTCTTCCCCTTCTCCTATCCCTCATCAATACCTTCAGCCACTCATAATTCCCCAATTGGAGATGCCATAGCCTCACTGGCTCCAGACGGTTGGAAGCAGTTGGGACTCTTGTGAGGTATTCATGTAAAAAAATATACATACTCGTATATATATCGATCAATTGAACTCATGATTAATGTAATGGCATATTCCTACGTACGTCGCGATATACATGCGTGGGTTATCCTTTAGGATTGACAAATTATTGTCTACTCAGTGCATGTAAGATATTTCTTTATGATGATTGGTTAGGAAGCGTTTTTTTGAAAATTGAAGTATGATAATATATCTGTGTTGTTTTGTAAGAGGGAGACGAGTCAAAATTGATCTACTTTACAGGGGAGCCGATTTTGCATTCTAGATTTTTGTCACATCTGAGAACTGTAATGAAGAACATATATTTTTAAGCACTTAAGCGTTGGGTTTCTCGACCCTCATAATACAACAGTTATTGAAGTTGTCTTTGTTTTCCGTGTCAATATTTTTAATTAAATGTTTTGGTAAACAGAGACAACTTGAATAATCTTTAAGAGCGTGTTAATTTATGAAAAAAATGTGACTCATCTCTGTATATCAATGGGTTATATCTCAGAATGTAGAAAATAATTAGAATTCATTTGGCATACTTAACTCCGTAACTGAATGCCGTAGAAATGAGATCTCTGGGACGAATGTGTGGTAAAACCATGTATGATCGTGTGAAAAATATTGAGATTCATAAAGAATACAAGGCTGATGTAAGCGTAATGAGTAAGATTAAGAGAGGGACGCTTAGATGGTTCGGGTATGTAGAGCGAATGAACGAAGAAAGGAGTGTAAAAATAATGTATGACGCGAATTTTAATGGAAGAAGAAGACAAGGCACGATCAAGGACGATCAAGTGAATCAAATACTTGAGTCGAGCCATGTCAAAAGTCGGAATAAAACAAGAGAATGTATGAGGAGTTGTATGAATGTGAATGAAGCAAGAAGTGTATGCCAAGATCGAGTTGTTTGGCGATCCGTCCTCTCTGTCTACCCCTGCGGAGAAACGGTGTGATGGTTAGTTAGTTAGTTAACTCCATATAGCATTTTTACTGACTCGACTCACTTTTCGAAAACACAGCAGATATAATATTATGTTTGAGGTTTGTATTCCTAAGACAATACTTCAATCCTGTGGCGATCTTTAGAATATGACCCGAGCGCCGTGGTGCAATTTCTTTAAAGTGATTCCGTTATGAACACCTCGATTATTCCAACAACTGGCAATATTGGAGTCGAAAACAGTCTCAAGTCTCAGCAGAGATCATCTCCCAGACACGCCGTGCTCTGTATAGGCTATATGCATGGCGCAATACTTGGCCATAAATAATTTATTATTCCCTCCACAACAAGTAGGTAAAGTATTATTATTTATACCCGGCACTGGCGGTGAGGGAAGTGATTGAAACATCGTGACGACAAAGGTGGGTCGTGGTTCGTGACCGAATATCGGTCTTTATTCGAGCATTGGCATTATAATAATATATTTATTATATTGCCAACATGATGGTTTCATTAATTTAATCAGCTCGGGCGTGATTAATATAACGATGTGTGTACGAATTAACACTTCCATTGATCTTTATTGATGTGCTCATCGGATTTCAGATTTTTTTTTGCGCCTGTCGTGTTCGAATAAATATTTTGATTTTGACGGAGTAAATGTAGCACGCGATGTGAGACCGGTTTTGGTTGTGTTATTTGAATACTTTCATCGAGTTGTATCGGTCCGGTGAATACAATAAAGTTCACGAGATGATGACTTGAAGAGGGGTCCATTTTCAGAATCTTTTTTCTGTTTGTACATTGTGTCTACACTTTTTTCAACGAGTTGAAAGACTGATATCTTTATTGATCCATGATGTACGATTTAATTTAATTGAAATAATAATATTAATAATGCTCCTAGCTACCAGTATAATACTATATATTCATCACGAAAAAAAGAAAAGCATGATAAAAAATTCCATAATTTATTTATTCTTAAATTTAAAAACAAAACAAAAACAGCGCCCTTGAGGTGATTTTTCACAAAAACGGCGCAATATAAATCGTCCAAGTATTATTATTATTATTATTATTAGCCACTCATCTCACTAGGACAGTCCTGTGTTGAGATGAGCGGCTTTACAATTTTAGTGAAACTATAAATAATAAGTAAATAAAATTACGTAAATAGTAATAAGTAAAAAACAATAGGTAGGTAAAAAAAAAAACAAAATAGTTAGTAAATGGAAATAAGTAAGTAGTAATAAGTAAATAATAATTATAATATCGAGCATGTATATAATTACACATCTATAGTAACATCCCCAGTAACGTTACCTGCGATATACTCGTAGGTAGATTTGCTTTTACGTTAAAATTTTAAACCAAAACCACGCGGGATTGGTTTTACCGTAGTACGTAAATACGTATAACGAATACAATCGATGTGGAGATATAATTGACTTATTTCTAATTTTGAAACTGTCAATTCGTAGCGGAATTCCAATTTAATATGATTTTTTTAATGAAAAAACCTTTGCCTCTTTCTTCCACTTGTTTATTTCTGACCGGACCGGTTTTACCCTATCACGGGCATCTTAAGACTGGTAAAAAATTAGCTATTTAACTTATAGAAAGAGCAATGGGGCTCACTCCTGATATAAATACAATGTATCCCATAGATTTAGTTTTAATTGTACCTATCTGAAGATGCCCGTGATTGGGTAAAACCGGTCCGGTCTGAAATACGCAAGTGGAAGAAAGTTACAAAAGGTGTTTTAATAAAAAAAAGTAATGTGTAATTTACTGCATGAATAAGTAAATCATTTCTTCACTTTGGTTAATAAATTACGAGTACCTTCTTGTGTATAGCAATTTTTGTCATACTTTGATTTTGGTGACACGGTAACGGATATTGTTCACTTCCTGTAATATTAAGCACCACATGTATTTTTTTATCATTTACTCTACACAAGAGCCATTAAAGAAAAATAATTAATCTCAGAAAGTACGTCATCTTGGGGATGCTGTGTAGAGTGTCTTTTTGAGCAGATAAAAGACGAAAGTTTCACAGTTTAGTTGTCAAACTCAAAAATGAGTAGTAGAAACGATCCGTTCTCATGTATTAAATGTCAACTGTGTACAAACATGAATAAAAATTAAGATAAATTATATAATAGTTTTTTATGACGTTATACTTGTAACCTATAAAATAGACAACAAAAACCTATGTTTTCTTGACTTAAAAACCATTTAACATCAGAACGATACTTATATCAGAGTTTACTAATAAAATTACCGACCAGAACATAAATATTTGATTTTTTTAAATAGATTGCACTTAACGCTCAGTAAATAAATAAGAAATTAAAGTGTACTCCCACATCATTATAAAACCTAATTATATGTCTTATTTTTATTACTAAAATAACTGTGAGATATCACCCAACCTTTTTAGTTTCAATATTTAAATATTGATTAGTGATAATTGCAGAAAATTGAAAAAAAAGGACGATTTATTATTCCCCAATGGTGGTCTGTGACAGAGTTATGACGCAATAAATATCAGCCGATGACGCTTAACCTGCGGCGCAACTTTGGCATTTGCTGGCATACAATATGAAACAAGGAAGAATAACACAGTATCTAGTTACGTCATCATCTCTACAAGCCTATAACCGCACGATCTTCTGCTCTAAACATTTGTCGTTCATCAAAAGTGTAGGTGGCGCGTAGTAAAATCTTATTTTATTTTTATATCTGGCGCACTGGGGACGCTTTGATTACTTTGAGAGAGTTGTGTTTTTTTTTGGAGAAAGGCTCATAAGACGAAGTTCAAAAGATTGTAAACCAGTGCTCTAAATAAGAAGGCTGTGTTTTGTGAACTATGACCCCTGTTGAGCAGTTGAGATCCTTGGTTACGGATCCATAGGATGCGGGTAAAAACTAACTAACTAACCATCACGCCGTTTCTCCGTAGGGGTAGACAAACAACTGGATCTTGGCATACTACATCGTCTCATACATTTTCTTCTATTATTCAGTCTTCTGACATGGCCCGACTCAAGTATTTGATTCACTTGATCGTGCCATGTCTTCCTCGGGCGCCCCCTGCTTCTTCTTCCATTCACATTCGCGTCATATATTCTCCTTATACACCTTTCTTCGTTCATTCGCTCTACTTGTCCAAACCGTCTAAGCGTCCTTTTCTTAATCTTGCTCATTGCATTCTTTACGAATCTCAATAATTTTCACACAATCACACATGGTTTTATCACACATTCGCCTCAGATATCTCATTTCTACGGCATTCAGTTTACTTTAATCCTTCCTCTGCCAACGTAATGTAATACAAAAATTTAATTCAATAAAAATGTAATTCGGGTACAAAACTCGGTTATTTGTAATGTGTTCTTACACACCTTTTTTTTAAATATGCAGTTCGTACCACCGGCCTCTATTTGTGGAGCATTACAGATTGGTAGCTACTCTCAATATTGCTCTGATAAAAGACCACGACTCAGAATCGAAATGTTGATTGAAATTGCTCATGTGTTATTGCGTAGGTTCCAGTACCAAGGATAGTAATAAGTGGTAATATAATCACTGTCTTGAGAAAAATGATAAGTGTGTTCAACACGTGTAATTAAGTAAGTGACTTGTAGTAAAACTGACACGTTGGAATTACATACAGTTATATCCTCATAGCCTGTACGTAATATGGTCACCAAACACGGCTAAAAGCCATTTCAAGCAACGTTTCAATTCCGAATGGCGGTCTTCCACCAGGGCGATACTGAGAGTATCTTCCACTCTGGAACTTATAGCAAATATACTATATATTATTTTTTAATATTTAAGAATGGGATAGCATTACACATTCGTCCGCGAGTGAAGGAGTACACTATACAAACTGCAGATTCTATATTAGTGCCGATCCAGAGTAACAATCTGTCACTTACTACTTAACTCACTGTCCAGACACGGACAGTGACTTAAAATTAACTAAACGATTTAGTTGCCACAAATCACTATCCCTGCTACTGGATGCACGTGATATAGCCATAAGCTACCAAATATGATTATTAACGTGATTTCCAACCTTTCTCTATCCCATCTCCTTCGTCTCCCCCTTCATTACGTCTCGCAACATACCCCAATAGGGGATTCCATAGTCCCGCTGCCTACGGATAATAAGAGACTATTGGGACTCTTCTATAACATATACTAAAATATTTTGGTCCATGTAATAAATTATTCGGGATGGTTTTTATTTATTAAAAAAAAACTGATTCTTACACAATATTAAAAATGACCAAAAAATGGTTTCTACGTGTCTTTGATATAACATGCTAGTTCCAAAAAACTATCATTTTTATGATCTAATCAAACACCGTGTGAGAATTTTTTTTATATATTATGGCTGCTGGTTGCCTCACAATACGACAAATTTACGAGGACATCAAAATATTTGTACAAACTTGTTTAAGAGCCGTGTATAAATATTGACGTTTATGGTATATAAATTCTCGTTGAGGTGTTTTTAATTCCATTTACTGCTCGGCTCAATGCTTGCATAATTGAATATTTAATTAGGAAAAACAGTAATGTTAACGACTGTTTTTGAACTCACTGGTTAAACCTTAGTGACGCTATTTATGTGTGAGAAATAAGTAAATTATTTTGTTGTACAATGTTTTTTGATATTTTTTATACAAAATGGGAATCTAATCAGCTTAATCAAATAGTCGTTACTTTGCCTCTTTATGTCAGCGTACCTTCTGATTACGCATAGGGCCGTTCAAATAATCTTTGATCTTGTAATAAATTTTCAACTTTAATGGTGCTTATATTGTTTTTATGCAGCAATCTTTAAAGTGACAACTTTATATGGCAAACGGTTACAAGATTAATTAAATAAGAATTTATTCAATTTATAATTATTTAAAAACCTCATTTTAATAATTAGTCATTTCAGAAATTACTATTAACATGACCTAAATGAAATATGAAAACGGAAAGAAAAACGACAGAAAATAAAAAGATTTCAGTCGCATCTGGGACTCGAACCCAAGACCTCTGCCTATCCGGGGCAACCGCTTAAACAGCTTAGCTAATGATATCAGTTCAATTTATGTCATCTTCATCAAATATCATATCTCAAATTCAAGATTTGTCAATATTATTCTCCATTTTTAATCCCATATTATGGGCAGCTATCTTTATATAAAGATAGATGATTAAATAAGAAGTTATTTAAATAAAATTTAAGAGATTATTAAAAAATTTCATTGATAAAGAGCATCGATGTGTGATATGTTTGGTCGAAGATGGAAAGCCTTCATAAATAGTGGACATATAAAAAAGGAGTAAATTTCACAAGGACTTCGATTTTACTGCCTTCTAGCCACCTTGTAAATATTCATTCCTATAAAAAATAATATACAGGGTTATTCAAAATGATGGAATCAATTTTGCACGTTCTCCTCTGATACACGCGGACGGCCCAGTCATTTTCCTATACAGTTCCAGTTTGCTCAAATTTATGATACCAACGACAAATGTTATTTCTAGTTGGAGGTCCAATATTTAAATGGAGACGAAAGGTACACTGGTCTACGTTTGCCGGCTCAGTTTGACGCAACTCACGAACACAGAAAACCTTGTGCTGCATAGTAGCCATTGTACTCACAACTGACACAAAATGGCTCTATATTAATGTAGTGGTCATTAAAAAAATATTTTTAATTCATTTATTATTAAATTAAATTCATATTATTATTTTTGTTTTTTTTTTTTTTTAATAAATATAGTTCAACGAATTAAACACAAAAACAATGAAAATGTTTTCAATCAAAGATTGAACGTGAGTGATACTTATTATAAAAAATGTTTTTTCTTCTTATTGGATATAATTTTTAAAAAATCTCTCGTCCAAAAGTATCATGAGAATTGATTTGTGTCTTATTGTATAGATTAGAAAATGGTTTAATTCAGAGTTCTTTGTTCAAAACTATAAATTCATATATGCAGGCCAAATTCGGATTGAATATGAATGCGCTATTTCTATCTCGCAGTGCATGTACGACTCACTTATTATGCACTGCCTTTTCCGTGAAATGATAGAGTTATTTGTAATAGGCGAGCTAAGCTACTTTCAACAAGGAAGCTGCGATTATTACCCTCGCCGGCGGATAATCTCAAGCGATTGTTTCGACGTGGAAAGCTTACTTAAATCTACCGGCGTTATCGGCGATAATTTACGGTTAAGTAGAGTAGCTTTTCACATCGCCTTCATAACTTCAAGGGATATTACTTAGCGAGAGCAGACTTTATGATCGGGAACAGACAGATAATTTAGGTTAAGGATTTATACAAAATACGTTATTGAGGACTTAAAATCTCGTTTATCGTGATATTTTTCTTCACTTTGTGGAAACGCAGAAAATAACTTTTTTAATGCGTCTCCTTAGTAGAGTTGATATTACTCGAAATATTTTCCGCAATCTTTTTTATGTGAGTACCGCACAATAGTCCCAACTGCTTCTAATTTCTAGGGCCAGTGAGACTATGGCATCTCCAACTACGGGGTTTGTTATGAGGCTGAAGGTAGTGGGAGGGAGAGGAGATGGGAAAGAGGATAGTGGAGAACCTATGAAGACTGCCGTTCATATACATAGTATAGATATAGTGCAAACATTTACTACACAGTTTTTAAAAATCGATATTTAGGCGCCGTTTTCGGAAAAATGATTGTATATTCATTTCTGGTACATAATTATTACACCCGGCTTTAGAACTGTAGAAATTCAAAAACTGTTCAAATTTAATGACGCGGAAGCTCACCTCTCACATGTATTTTATAGTACATATATAAAAAAAAATTGAATTTTCTCAAAAGATATAAGTATTTTCTTTCTTTTTTTTTTAGCAAAAAATAAATATTCGCTGGGTTAGGAAAAAACTGACAATATTTAAATTCCTCCTACTACCATCATTATCAACAGAAAATGACCCTTGTGCAATGATGGTGGACTTGGCTATCGACCCGCAACGCCTTTTGGCATATTTATTAAGAATTTCTCTATAAAAACTATATCGATGTTTGGTCCCATTAGGAAATAAACATATACTTACTTATAAAGAAATGTACGTACTACAACGAGAATCCCATTTTATCAATCTTGTATTCATTGGACGCGTGTTATTTTCCATGCGTGCTGCTCTAATCAAACAGTACTTTGCATGTCTGTGTATTAAACAAACAAAAAACAAGTATTTTTTATTCACGCGCAAGTAAAGTTTTTTAACTTGATCCATCTAGCAAGAATGATATGATTTACCGGGTGGCCGAAAAAAATGCCCCTGTTCGTGAGGCTGCTGTAATAACATCATCTCGCTGACCGTCCGTCTAGATAATTTTTATCGCATGTGCCAGTTAATTTGGGGAGAATTTTCATGTTACTAAATTTGATAGTTTAGATTGAGGCCAACTCGGACAAAAACCTTTTTTTATTGCGATTGAATTATCAGAAATAAAACTTGAAAGACAGGTACCTACCGTCCTTTTCAATCAAATGTAATATTATACAAGTAGGTAGGAGATGGGGGGTGTTTTGTGTACCATGTTTAATTTTTAATTTATTTAATTTAAAATAGAACACATGTACATTGGTTACATGCTTTAAAATATGAACATAATATGTCATACAAAAAAAATATATAATTTATGTCATAACATAACATTAAAAATTACAAATCAGTGCATTAAAAATTGCACTTTACGTATTTTGTCACTTCCATTTTAAATTATAAAACAATTTTCTCTTATTTTATACTGGCAGGTATTTCTTGGAAGATCTTCATGGCTCTATATAGTAATGAGTTTTATGATTTTGTTTTCCTTCGAAAGGGGAGACTTACTTCATTTCTTCTTCTTGTAAGGTGGTTAGGTCTGTGTTTATGTTTATTAATTTTTCTCAATAATTCAGAATTTTGTTGGCCGTTAAAGATTTTAAAGAGTAAAACTATTACATTTAAGTATATAACTAACTTACTAACTAACCATCGGGCTGTTGCTCCACAGGAGTAGGCAGAAATGACGGACCGCCAAATTACACGATCTTGGAACTTGTTGCTTCATTCACATTCATACATCGCCTCATACATTCTCTTCTGTTATTCAGACTTCCGACACGGCCCGACTCAAGTATTAACTTGATCGTACCATGTCATCCTCGAAAATTGGACATTGCATATAAAACACATCTTTGCTAATTAAATATAGCCAATCTATTCATTCTACCGCATTCAGACACAATAATATTATTTTATGGCTACTTCTATCATTCACATTCGCGTCATATATTCTCCTTTCAGTCCAAGTATATGATTTGCTTAAAAGACAATATGTTTAGATCCCTTAGCATTTTTTTGGTTAGAATATTTATTTCGTCTTAAAATTAATCTCAACTGTTAATTTTATGATATCCTCCTCTTTTAACAAGAACAAAATAGTGCAACAATAATTATTATCAAGAATAGGCACTGTATATAGTTTTACAGGCTTCTGGACCGATGTAACTTCTTATCTTTCCGACTAACGAGACTTTTTGGTGATTTTCTTTATAACTTATATGGAAATTTAGAGATAGTCAGTTTTGATTCTAAAATAACATCCAAATATTTCATTCCGGATACTTCTATCAAAATTTCTTCATCCATCATTATCAAAGGATCATCTACTATTCTTTTACTTCCGATATTCGTAAATTTTGTTTATCTTAAATTTAACTTTAATTTATTATTTTTAAGTCAAAAAGCTACATTGGTAAGATCATAGTTTAATTGGTTCATAGTTGAGACATAATTATCTCCAAATATATATATATATATCAATATGTTATCTGCGAATAGTCCGATGCAATATTTAAGACCATATGTTCAAAAGGTTTTATCAATCTGGGTTTGATGTTGTCCCTGCGTTGAAGTTCACCATTGTATGCATTTGATTGCGAATCGAGACATTCTAATGACACCTTAGAACAATCAGTATGTGATGATGGATGATGCAAACATTAAAAAATCATAGAAGAGACAGTAGCCAGTGTCAAATAATCTTTATAAACGAACTTTTCACCCCCTAAGGACCCTTTACTAATGACATCATCCAACTTCCGAAACGTGTTATTGTAGAAAAAAATGTATTATTTTGAATAAAATTATATTAAGTTGTAACTTGAAAAGATAGATTCGAAACTCAATAACACGATATAACTTAATATGCTTTTATCTTCTACTCGCTGAAATACCCATGGTTTACCGGAATTGTAAATGGTTAGGAGTAAAGTTTTGAGGTTGTGATGACATGTTTTCCCACTCTACCCCTCCTAAATAGTTTTCTTTTTATTTTGAAAAAAAGTCTCCAAAATTTCATCAAGAAGTATTAAATTTGGCTTTAAGGGCTAGGAAAGGGGATTGGGGTGATTGGGATGAAATTCGTAGACAGTGACCTTAATCTTATTTTCAAAATGAATTGTGCAAAATTTCAACAAGCTCGAAATAAAATTGTAGGTTTGTATACAAAACAAACCAATACTTCGCAGTAGACCCTTATTAATGTATATAGAGAGATATCATTATCAATGGTATCAAAAATTACTGCAATCAAAACAGGATTCCGGAAGGTTTGCGGATTGCCTCGCAAATCGAGATAATTAGATAATTGTTTACAAATATGTGAGTAAGTCCTTCTGCACAAGAGGGGCAGTCTATTATAAACAAATAGCATTACAAAATTAATAATAAACGTTTTGTGTAAACCACTATTATATATATATATATAAAAATCAACATGTTTCGGAAACGAAGCTTCCCTCATCAGGATGATTATACTCGAATCTCCCTTATTTTCAACTGATATTTATAAGTGCTCAAGAGCCGTCTGAAAGTGTGTTTTTTTATTTATTAAATTCACAAGCCCGTCTGTGTATAGGTACATCAAAAATATGAAAAGGCAGAACGAAAGATCCCCAATCCTCAAACCCAAACAGAGACAGAGACTTTGAACCATTTATAATATAAGTATGCAGATTTGGACCTGAAGGGAGAGGGCGGGCCAAGCGGCCCCAACCCTACCTTCGTTTAGGATACTTTCAACAGGTAATAATTACGCTAAAAGCCAAACTACCCCGTTCCAAGTACTGTCATTAATTTATTTGTCTAGACCGAATGTTAACGCTATCGCCTTTAGCTAGATCATGTGATGACTTTCCGTGCGGAAGATACTGGAGTGATATCAGAAACAAACAACTTTTTTCTGGAATGCGGTAAAAATAATCAACCGTGTTAAATACATATTGTGTTAAGGTTTATTTTAAGGAACTCCGTTAAAAAAAACTTGTAAGAATTAAATAACTAACTAACAATCACATTCATACATCGTGTCATATATACACTGTTATTCTGACTCAGGGATTTGGTTCACTCGATCGTGTCATGTCTTCCTTGGACGTCCCCGACATCTCCTATCATTCACTTTCTACTCGTATATTCTCCTTACACTTTGTTTTAAAAATTAAATTAATTAATAATGACAATTAAAAATAATTCCATTTATACCGCTAAAATCAAGTATAATCTAAGAAAGTGGCTAATAGATACACAGATAATTTATATTGATGGCCTACTGATCTTGTATTGCTATTTGAAACTTACAAATCAACTTCTAATTCTATTATATTTCGTGTATATCTGAATCTATTGTATTAACGTATCTTAACACTATTTGTTTTTTTTATTTTCCGTTTTTTTTTTAACTTTTCGTTTTAATATACTATTACGCTTTGATGAACTCCGATACCCACTAAATGTAGGTATATAGAATATAATGAATCCTCATATTTCCTCTGTTTCCATTATCAACAATGTAATTCTAGGCCTATTCATTTGCCACAATCATATTATATGCACCGTTTGTAAATTTTTATAATGTACCTTTTTGTTCTGCAAGCATGTCCAGATTGTATGATAAATTAAGCATGCTTATAACAGAGATAAGTCTCATTAGCTAAGTTGGTTAAGCGGTTGCCCCGGATAGGCAGAGGTCCTGGGTTCAAGTCCCAGATGCGACTGAAATCTTTTTTATTTTCTGTCGTTTTTTTCGTTTTTATGTTTCATTTAGGTTATGTCAATATTATTTTCTACAATGATTAAATATTACAATGAGGTTTTTAAATCTTAAAAAATTGAAGAGATAAAAAGGTTAGAAAAAAGTTTAATGATTAACTTTCAATAGAAATGATTTTATTGTTTCGACTTAAAGTGTTATTTATTTAAAAATAACTTGTGTTCAAAATATTTATTGTCAGTATTTAATAAAAACAGAAACACAAGTACATGGGAAATTGATTTAATCAGAAACATTATCTTTAAAATTTAAATAAATACTTTTAATTTTAAGGGTTATCGGTTACCGATATAATCAACACATCAGGATTGAGCAATGAGCATAGACCTATTTGAAGGTTCTTCTATGTTCCTTAATATTGATAAAACAGAATTATGTTCCAACATTATTACTACAGTTTTTTTAACACTTTATTTACCCAAAAAGTAAAAACTGAAATCTGTTATTTAAAGAGTTATACAACTTGAAATCGACAATATACAAACAGTTTAAATTATTTTTAAAAAGCGTTCTTTATTGATGACCAGCTGATATGTACCCAGCGTTGCCCAGGGTAATGAATGATTGGGAGGAAAGTTTTAAGGTTGTGATGTATTTCCCCTACCCCTACCCCTGCACCTATTCCTACCCCCTCACCAATCCTTACCTCCACACCTTCCCCCACACCTATCCCAACCCCCACTTCTACCCAGTAGTTTTCCTCTTATTTTGAACCTCAATCATGCAAAATTTCATCACGCTCGGATTAAAACTGTAGATTTGTATACGAAACAAACTAACACCGCCTGCCTGGGATATTCTTCTTTCTATAATAGAAGATATTGACATACCCTTTAATTATTTCATCCCTGCTAAGCATGGCAGGCTAATAATCAAGATGCACCCTCGTCAAAAAAACTTTATTTATCGTTATGAAAAAATTATCGTTTACATACATTAGGTATCTCGTATTTTTAATCGCTGACTTTTTAAAAGTAAGTTTAACAAAATAGGGTGATTAGCTGATTAGTTAATTTCAAGAGATTTATTAAACATCTGGACGATGAAAGTCCCCGAGGCTACGCTGCAAGAATGTATCCTCGTTCAGAAACTAAATTAGGCTTTAAATCGTAAAAAACATTCCCCTTAATAGGTTATACCATACAGTACAGTAGTATATATTTTGATACTTCCCGTATTAAAAAATATTAAAAGAAAACATGTTGTTTTGTTACAGTTACTATATATTTTACGTGATTATTGAACAAGAGTCCCAATTGTTTCCAGCCGTATTGAACCAGTAGGACTGTGGCTTGTTCTGAAACTGAAGGCAGTGGTGAGGATTTATTTTTTTCATTAAGTTAAATATTTTAATTTTTTTAGTGATGGTTCGCCCTCCATGCTGGGAATATTACTATGTTATGGTGGACGAGGAATTACGCAGTTCGAATGAAAAAAGAATTAGATATATAAATTAGGAGAATTAAAATAATTGTGGGAATTTAAATAGGAGTTAAAAGAATTAAGAGAATTATGAGGATTATACGAATTATAGATATGTACCTATTGTGATAATTACGACGAACCTAAAATAATTATAAAATAAAAAGATTTTTCAGATTTATAGAATTAGATAAATTAATGGCGTTTACATAATTGAAACAACTAAGATAATTTAAATAGATACAATAAATAAAATAATTAAAATATTTGGAAGATTTTAAGAAAATTGAAGTAAAAAGAATGAAAAGAAATACACTATTTAAAAGATTTGAAGGATTCCGAAGATTTTAAGGATCTTAAGGATTTCAAAGATTGTAAAGATTGTAGAGATTTTAAAGGTTTTAAAGATTTTAATGATTTTAAAGATTTTAAAGTTTTTAAAGATTTTAAAGATTCTAAATATTTTAAAGATTTTAAAGATTTTAAAGATTTTAAAGATTTTAAAGATATTAAAGATTTTAAAGATTTTAAAGATTTTAAAGATTTTAAAGATTTTAAAGATTTTAAAGATTTTAAAGATTTTAAAGATTTTAAAGATTTTAAAGCTTTTAAAGATTTTAAAGATTTTAAAGATTTTAAAGATTTTAAAGATTCTAAAGATTTTAAAGATTTTTAAGATTTTAAAGATTTTAAAGATTTTAAAGATTTTAAAGATTTTAAAGATTTTAAAGATTTTAAAGATTTTAAAGATTTTAAGGATTTTAAAGATTTTCAAAGATTTTAACGATTTTAAAGATATTAAAAATATTTTTTTTTAAGATTTTAAAGGTTTTAAGGATTTTAAAGATTAGAAAGAAATTATTCAAAAGGTTTGAAAGATTGAAAAGAAAATTTATCAAATTCAAAAGATTTAAAATAGTCAAAAGGTTTAAAATATATATTTTTTAAATTAACAAAAAGATTTTAAAGATTTTTCATCACAATGTTATGACATCAACATGATCACTTCACATGACAACAATAATATTAATCACCTTTAAATAATTACCCTACGCCGATTAAAATCTGACGCGGTTACGAAAACGTTATTTAATATGTAAAATGGTATCATAACACATAATATTTGAGAGTCCTGATTCAAAATACTAAAACCACGATCACACGGCACGAGTAATTTCGTCGCTGCTATTGGAATGGTAGCGTCGTAATCTCTTTCTTTGAGTGGGTATTCGCTACGAGTAACTTAATTAGCAGCATTTAAACATAGCGGCGAGTCGATTAGAACATGTTTAATTCTGATGATCATAAACGTGGTATTTTGGCAACACGTGACCTAGTTGCCGGTCATGTAACCTTTTCGCCGCTAAGCAGGTCTGATTTCGCTTCGTTTGACATCTCAAATAGCTGGTCGCCAACTGTTGAATGATTTTGGTTTGTTTCATGAACTTCTCGACATGTCACATGCTACTACTTTTGTAGTTTCGGTAGCTCCGTCTGACTGTCTATTAGTGGATATAACAAGTGGTGATCACTCGCCACTGCAATGTAGCAGCGACGAAATCGGTCCTTTTGACCGAGTCTCGACCTTTACAACACCGTAGCACGAAAGCTGCGACGTGTCAAATAGTATTCCCGATTCGTGATACGCCTCTAACTCTGAGAACGGTCCATCATGCCTCTGGCTAAATTTGACGAGTATGAGAGCATATTACAAAATGATAACATCAGATTCTGAGCAATCGAACCGTTTTTTCCGTCTCGTTTTATCGCTGCTCTCAAATGATCTGGTGCCCAGTAAACTTTGCCTGACAAATTGACGATAAATTTCTAACTTGCCGCTGCGAAATCATATATTTTAAAAGTTACACAGAGTTTTGACAAATTGCCGTTTTTATTACAGCAACAGTTTAGCTGATTTGTAGTTCATTTTGTATGTTTATAGGGAAATGTGTTTATTGAAATTTCTCCTTCAATGCGGATATTAAAAGTTCTAGTTGAAATTTATAGCTTTCATAGCCATAAAAAAAACTTTTTCAATTAACGGGTGCTTGGAATTTCAGTATTTAAAATATGTGCATTAAATTTTCGTTAAAGTTATAAAAAAAGTTGGAAGGTTTTTCAAACACAGTGTTTGGTAGTTTTAACTGGTTTCTACTTTACTTTGAAGGTAGGCACCTACTGCCAGCCTACTCCTGGATGGTGTGGACAGGGGTCTTTCATGCAAAACTAGGTTTATTACTTAAGACCCAGAAATACCCTCCGAGCGGAAACTGAACATTGTTTGAAAAGGAGATATGTTGATACGAAAGAATGAGGTAGCGCGGTACTACGATATTGCTTAGGGTATAAGTGATCGTTTTAAAAATGTTTATTAAAGCAGGACATAGTTAAAAATAGCTCAAGACTACTGACTAAAGCAGCATTTAAAAAGAAACGCTGTGATTTTTTTTCATTTTTAAATAACAGAACCACATGTGTTATTTATTCTTTACGATTTTTTTTCTGTCAAGGAAATTTCAATTACGTAATTACTTTTTGAACTAGACATCTGAATAGAGATTATCTTAAAAAATTGATGTATTTAAGTGCATATAAACTACATGCTTTCAAAGGAACGCGCAGGCTTAATCATAGGTACGATCGTAGTTCCACTGAGTTGTTTTTGGCTGCAGATTGCGGGGTGAAGACTGCCCAGATGACACTTAACGTCCGATAGGAAAGGATAACCAGGGGAGAAAACCTTCGTTATTCGTTCTGACAGGAGACATCGGATTGGGGGTGTTTATTTCATTTGACATTAGCGGTGGGCGAAGCGGCTCGGTTTAGTGAGGCGGATCACTAAATGAGCTCTCTATAAAGACAATCCATATGAAAACTGGACGAAAAAAGTATCGTGTAAGAGCGTCTTAAGGACGTCAATAGGAGGGCCAAGGGAGCGAAGGAGAGGGCATGGTGCGGGGAGACGCAAACCGTCGTTCAATCGAGCTGGATCAGCGAACCCGTAGTGAGTGATCCGGATCAGTGATCCGGATCATCGAGCCGCTTCGCCGACCACTATTTGACATATGAATTGATAAAAAAACATATGTTATGGGAAGAGTGTTGAAGGGAAGTATTTGAAATTGTTTTAAGGGAACCCAATTTTTAAATTCTAATGTAACGCACTCCTTATGCAGATGGCAATAAAGTTGAAATTCCATTCATACCGACCGCCTGTTTTGAGTTATGCAAAAAAATATAACAAAAATATATTTTTATTTTATTTTTTGAAGTTCAGGCAAAAATATTAAAATGTTTTCCTATCATGCTCTAATGAATTTAATCCACTCCACATTATACAATAAAATCATATTCGGAAAGGAGTTTGTTAGTAGAAGATTTTAAATATCAAAGCATTTTTATAGACCTGATACTTTTATTTTTCGGGTTTATAAGAATAATTGTGTGTCTGAATTGTGCTATGTAATAGAGAGTTGTGATTACGCATTGATTAAGTTACGGGTAATGTTTTTTTCTTAAATGATGGTAGGGAGCCAAAAAATATGTCGAGATATGAGTTGGGACAAAGATTATTGAATGTTTGGAGAACACGGGAAATGGTGAATTTGCTGCAGCGTTTGTTTTGTTCAATGTGTAAAATAGTTTGGTTTGGCGGGTATGTTTCGATGGCATGTTAAGGTTAATTAGAGACAGGAGTTCAGGCAGTCTATTTCATTATTTAGGATTTTATACAGGAATATAGTATCGACTACTGTTCGCCCCAGTTTCAGAGATTGGATTCAACAGTGATGGTTGTATTTGAACCGGAGAGAATTAATGAATTATTTAGTATTTCAGATAGGCGATGCATATTATTATTTACTTAGTACTATTTACATAATTTTATTTACTTATTATTATTTATCGTTTCACTAAAATTGTAAAGCCGCTAATCTCAACACAGGACTGTCCTTGTGAGATGAGTGGCTAATGTCTTTTAAATTTAGGAATAAATAAATAAATAACTAAATATTAGTACAATACAATAATTAATAATTAAAACATACATCATTTTTACGTCTTACTCCATTTATGCTTAATCTAGGTGCATTTTTTTATTTCACTATATTACTTCGCAGCGCATCGCATCTGTGTAGGAAAGTACGGAACATGTTTTTAAACATCAAATTGATAGTTCTCGCCGATCCAACTTGTTGGCATCGTTATGCAATTCCACCTCGAGGTCCGATTTTGGCTGGGAAACTATTTGCCGCCGACAAATTTCACCGCTTCGTGTTATGATCGGAACATTATATTATAAAAGTTGCAGTCACGATTTTTACGTGTTGAAACTCAATCCGTACCGAGTTCATAAACAGCTCGCCGATCTTCCTCCGTTATTACCATTGGCTATATATGGAGCCCTCTCAAATCTGTGTTTAACCCTTTATGTTCCGTTTTCAACACCGGCTTGTATATATCGCCAGTTCGACTTGATATAGCGCCAGAGTGATCTAACCTCTGTGGCGTGCATTGATCTATGATCAAAGTTAGGCTGTGTGTAGTTTTTCATGTTAGGGTATGAACTATTCATTAAATATTTGAAATTAGCTAATCTATCTGAAATGCGTAAATTTGTAATATAGAGAAAAAAATTAATGCAGAACGATTGTTACACAAACAAATATTATCTATTTTTGTAATAAATGAAATTCATATTTCGTTTTTCTTAGAGTAGGCACAGCTTTTCAGCCTTTACTGACTCTACTCCTCTGTCTAACCCTAATTTTGCACAATTTTGGAAAAATGTTATATACAAAATTGAAAATGAATCATATAAAGTTATATTAAATAATTATGGTATGGAAAAAGAAATACTGTCAGAATTGTGACCTCTTTTTTATATGAGTACCGCACAAGATTCAAAGCTGTTCCCAACCGTCTGGAGCCAGTGAGATCATGGCATCCCCAATTGGGGTATGTTGTGAGGATTAAGGTAGTGGGAATGGGAAGGAGTTGGAGAAGAGAAAGGTGGGAAATTACCTGGCTGTTCAGATTTTATCACCAAACACGGCTAAAGCCATTTCAAGCACGTTTTTCAGAATAGTTCAGTTCTCAATGGTGGTCTTTCACTAGTAAATGTGTGACAAATATACTATACTCGTATATTATATACTAATAAAATTTATTTTCCCACTCCGAGATTTGAACCCGCTACCTCAGGATTCGTGGCCAAGGATTGTAACCACTCAATCACGGTGGCCGTCTAACCTCAGCCGATATGTAAGAAATCTATTGTCGCCATTTTACACTAGACCTTTCGACTCCTTTCGACTCCCACACAGGCTTACGAAATGAAAAAAAAAGTCCAAGAAATAATTTCGATATTTGAAAATACTTGATTAATGTCAACCGAAGTAAGAAAAATCAACCTTGCATCGAGCACGTAGACACGCCCAGAACCCAATAGACCTACAGGTTTATCACTTCAATGTTTATGAAAATTTTGTTTTGTTATGCAGATTTATCTTTTGCAGAAGAGGGTAGAGTGCAATTTCTTTATCATGCTATTTTATTTACGAAGACTATGTACCGATTAACTTTTCATGTGTTTTTTTATCAATCTAATATCAGGATTTGAGATTTCAATACTTGTAAGAAGGCTTAAGTGTTTCCTTATGTTCCTTCAATCTTCAATTAGTACTTTAACGTTACAGCGTACACGTTAGTGCAGTGTTTCTCGACTTGGGGCGCACGCCCCAGCGGAGGGCAATTGATTGTTTTAGGGGGCGATGCGCAAATCAATAATCATCAGTATTTTTATTGATTTTATTTTTTGTAATTGCAACCCTGTCTTTCTGACTAAAAAGGCGATGGCAACACTAGCGGAAATGCAAATATGTCGCGCGTTACGGTTATCTATTTATCTATCTTTAGAAAATTAATGAAACACGTGGATGGCTTCCCCTTGCAAACATCCATCCACCTTTCTCTTTAAAGATATTTTGTATTTTTTATGTTTTTAAGTTTAATTTGCAGAAATCAGAATTAACAGTGTATTATTATACAATTATTTTTATAAACAACAATTATTAGCCTGAAACACTCATCCCAATTGAAAAAAACCTTCCGAGAAAAGATAAATGTCGCCGACAGGAGTCGAACCTGCACCCTTCTGATTGCCGGTCAGATGCTTTACCGTTGAGCTACGTCGGATTATCGCAAACCCGCCAAGTTAATCAATATATACTAGTGTTTCATTCAATAATTACTGTTTTTTTATTATATTTCACCTACAGGTTCGAGTCCTGTCGGCGACATTTATCTTTTTTCGGAAGGTTTTTTCAATTTGGATGAGTGTTTCAGGCTAATAATTATTGTTTATAAAAATAATTGCTACCCTTTGCGCTATGCACAAAAATCTTGTCTTAAAAACTTTAGTTTATCAATTAATATTATTATTCATTCTTATAAATGGTTAATTTTTTAAAAAGTTCAGCTAGGTATTACTATGCGTGACAGCTGTTTTTTCATCCAAAGTCATTATCAAAATGGTGATGCTTTCGAAAGGCGAAACAACCGTCATGCGTAATAATAATTACCTAGCGGAACTCTTAAACGAACCGTTTTTCACTTGAATAATAATACAATAAATGTAAAATCTCTTTGTGGTGTCATTTTCAATAAATAAATACGAAATGTTTTACATAAACCACTATTGAACAGACATTTTTATATAGGAGAGACTTCAAGAAATTTACATACCTTTATGTATCACCTGAGGTGTTTGCGTAATAATATTATTTATTTGTATTATTTATCTATTCTTGCGTTATTTTTTTTCTATATTTATTATTTGTCTATTCTTGTCATTATTTGTCAGTATACTGTGCATCCTGACGAAGGAATCTTCGCTTCTGACGCATGTTGATATTAAATAGTGGCTTACACAAAAATTTATCATTCATTTTATTAAACAAAAACAGTTATTATAAATCTATAAAAAATAAAAATTAATCTCAAAACCAAGAAATTTTTTCGTCTATGACGCTTTCCCCGTTACTGCTGATTTTTTTAAATGAAAAAATAGATTGAGAAACGCTGTATTAGTGTATATATTCTGTTTGTCTTGTTTGGTTAAACTTAATTTAACTAGTCATGTTGATTTATTCTAAGGAATAATGCTTACTTAACAACATTGATGCTCTTTAATTATCATTTTGGTGAACACCGTATCCGCCAAGTCATCAATGTCATGACATATATGGAAAAACTCTTTTTTTTCTTGGCAGTGAACGAGGAGCAGTAATTCTAATGGTAACAGTCTATCTACCTATCATATTCGCTGTGCTCTAATCTCATTTCAAATAGAATAAAATATAGACGTTAATGAGACAGGCCTACCATTTAAGATTTATAAACCACGCGCAAGAGTACCAACTGTTCACAACCGTCTGGAAACAATCAGACTATGGCATCCCCAATTGGAGTTTGTTGTAAGGCTGAAGGTAGTAGAGAGTGGAAGGAGTTGGGGAAGAGGAAAGTGGGGAAGTACCCGGTTGAAAAATTGACTATTTATTCTTACTTATCATAGTATCTACTATGTCTGTTGGTAAATAAATACTACGTTCTTTCTACCATCTATCTGGCCCAACGAAAGTGAAGTCTTATGGTTTGTATATATAAACTTCGCACGTATGTATCTAATAGATACTTATTTACCAACAAATATTGCAGATACTGTCTACCATATTTGTTGATAAATAAATAATACGTTCTTTCTACCATATGTCTGACCCAACGAAAGTGAAGTCTTATGGTTTGTATATATAAACTTCGCACGTATGTATCTAATAGATACTTATTTACCAACAAATATTGCAGATACTGTCTACCATATCTATTGTTAAATAAATACTTTTTTTGTTTTGCTTTTCAATGAGGTCTTCATTAATTGATTTGGATCAATCAAAACCTGTTGACTCATGGTTCCCAGTATTTGTTCGCCGGTGTACTCAGTGCTATGAACGAGACTCGTACACATTAATTACTTCTCTTGGCCAATTAAAATAAAACATCTTAATTATTTTGGATGAAATGATTTACCTTTGGACGCTACAACTGCGGGTGATTCAGTTCAATGATGGTGTTACTATCTTTGTCCGGTTTCAACACGTTTCAAATACTGGCGAAAGGGAATGTTAATGTGAATGTTTACTTCAATATTACTCAAATGGGCGTTTTAGAAAAAAAAGGAACATTGGAATGAACTTTTCGAATGATCAATCTGAGGCACCGATCAGCCAAGTGTTTTGTTGAGTAACTCTCTGTTTGCCTGTTTCCAAGCATCTTCTATAGTTGAACATACTAAATTGCATATGAAGATACCCGACCTCTTTCATATACAATAAAATGACATCAAATGCTGCGAAAGTATATTTCGTTTCGTACACTTGACATTTGATGTTTCTCCTCCTTGAAAAATAAGACAAAATGTAGCTTATAATCAGTCAAATAAGTGAGGTTCTCTTCATTTTTATTTATAATATACAAAATGCATGTTTTTGACATTCGAAAACGGAAATAAAACTTTGTCATTCAAAATTTGAATCGCGTAAAATAGATCGCCAGCCAATAATGGCATTTGACATTTCCGTGAAATTTTTTGACCCTGTCGACACTTTTTATAAGTAGTCCTCTGTCCACAAAAATCGATTTCCTAAATTGATCGTAAATTTGATCAAGAATTTCGTTGGGAAGAGCGTATCCGTGCATTTGAACATTTTGAGGCAAAATTTCGGCTCAACAGCTGCTCAGTAGGGTTGGGAAGAACGGCCGTTAGTTTGGGAGTTGGGAGATATCGAACTATGTCACATTTGACTGACAGTCAAATCGACGATCGGAACCATTTTGATTTTTTTTTTAATTTGGACTTTCTCCGTAGACCGCCGACTCTGGAAAAAGCTGTCGAGCATGATTGTTATGCTCTTATGCTTGAGAGCTAATCAAAATTTGTATAGAATTTATTGAATATCGGGGAGCAATTATAAATAAGGGTTGATTGGAAAGAGTCAAAATATGTGATTTATATTATATAGCTTCCGACGTAATTCTAACTGGATTCTCGAATTTTCGTACCTTGAATGGAAAATTCAAACACGAAGGAAACGCTAAGCAGTTCCTCCGGGGAGGAAATATTTTCTCCATTTTTTTTCCATCTTTCGGCTTTCTATATTCAGCTGTCAATTAAGATTCAGAGCTTTTCAAATGCCAACCGGAAAATAAATATCTAAACGAAAAATTTAATTACACTAAAGAGGATCTCATAATTTAATTTTATGAATACTTACGAAATGAGAGATTAGACCTGAAGGTTCAATGTTAATATTTATTTTATTCGTGTAAACAGGTCAGTGTAGGTGTTGTAAAATAATTAAAGTTGAAAAAAAAATAATCCGAAAAGAAGCATTGTAAAAGATAAAGAATGGGTGAGATTGCTCGGTAAAGTAAGAAAAGCGTAATCTGTTTGAATATTTTTATGTTTAAGTCTCGAGATTTACCAAAATCGTCTATATGAACATATTCATTGACGTTCGTGCAGAATTTGTAGGGTAAAAGAATTTTTTGATTTCAAAACGCGCCCGAGTATGCCCACTCATTTTATATTTCGGGACTTTTTGACCTCCTTCCAAAACAGTTTAATATTTTCTTGGAAGTGTTTTGTCATTTTGATTCCTTCTTCCTCTTCCATACGTTTCTTTCGTTCTTTCACTCTAACACTTACTCTTTTCTTACATCCCTTGTATACTTCTTTGGCTTGATTACGCTCTTCACTAGGAGCACTGCCAGTCGCTATCAGACATAACCACGCTTTCTTCTTCTCTGAGACCAGTGCTTTAATTACATCATCCCACCATGCATCGCCTTTCTTCCTACCTTGCGTACTTATACCACATACCTCTAGCAGATTCACAAATACTCACTTTTATATGGTTACATGTTTCGTCTATACTTAGACCATTCATTTCCTTCTCAATCAATGCTGATCTAAGCGTAAGATTAAGAAAGGGACGCTTAGATGGTTCGGGCATGTAGAGTAAATGAACAAAGAGAGGAGTGTAAGGAGAATGTATGACGCGAATGTGAATGGAAGGAGAAGCCGGGGACGTCCGAGGAAGACATCGCACGATTAAGAGAATCAAATACTTGAGTCGGAATAACAGAAGAGAATGTATGAGGCGTTGTATGAATGTGAATGAAGCAAGAAGTGTATGCCAAGATCGACTTGTTTGGCGGTTCATCCTCTCTGCCTACCCCTGCGATGAAACGACGTGATGGTTAGTTAGTTAGTTAGGTAAACTCACCGATATTGATCGATTTTTATTAATTATTATTACATTAGCAAAAATGGAATAAGTTAGTTATTTTAACACTTTACATTTATTACGAACGTCTGAAATGAATGCTTTTTGTAGTTTGTAGGTAATATTACTTTTTTATTATAATTTTATTATTTTCCGCTTAGTTGTTAAGTTATGGGCTGTCTACGTGACTGGTTAGCCTGATACTCATGCGGCAAAGACACGCGGACATGAGACAAAGGCTTCAAATAAACCCTAACTGTAAGATTACCATAACGAAAACATTGATTAAATATTTTTTTCAATGCTTTCAACTGATTTTAAAACAAATGAAATCCACTTTTCTATCAAACCTAATCTAGACTTGTATTCCCGCCATTCAACATTCCAGATCTTCTAAGTTTAAACTCCACTCCAATTTTCCAAATATTTTTGAAATTTACCTTATTGAAGTATTAATTCGCCTTCCCCCTTTCCATCCTTTAAAATGTTGGCCGAGAATACTCCTGAAGGGTAAAAGTAGCATATATTGAATATAAGCTGGTAAAAAATTAGAAATTCTTTAAAAAATATATAGATTAGATACCTAGCAACGAAATACACGTAAGGGATTCATCTGTGGTTAATGAAGTCGTGGGTTATAAAATTTTTTATTTTTTTCGAAAATGAGAATTTATTTACGAAATGTCAAAAAAAAATTTATGAAATGTCAATATTTTAAACAAATCACTTATTTTAATAACAACCTAAAACACAACGATCACAGAAAAAAAAATCAATTGATTTAGCAAAGTACTATTCCGTACAAATTTAGTGTCAACAAATCCCATGGTCGTTGCGCACCCGGTCAGGAACAGATTCCACACCTCCACGGTTTACCACTGAACCGTCACAAGTATGGGATTATATGAACTATTTGTTAGAACAAAAAGTTACATAGACCCTTAATTCAAAACGCACGTATGGGATTCATTTCTTATTACATTATATTTTCTATGGGAGTTCACTGCACAAATGCTCTTGAAAAAACCATCAATGGGCAAGTGAAAAAATTAAAAATGAAAATATTTTTAGTTGGAATCCAGAACTGTTGTGTTATATAATCTAAGATAACCTTTTCCTCGATAATGATTATTTTATAAATATTATTTTTAAAAGCTGCTTTAGATAAGGCAATATCTGCAATTCTCAAATGATGAAATATGTCAGAATAAAAATCTAAAATACGTAGTTCTCGACGTGAAACTTCAGAATATCCGTTTAACCTGAGGCGGAAATTCATTACTTGACTCACTAACTCATATCAGTAGGTGTTGTAATATTTTATAACAATATGAGGTTACAATAATAGAGAGATATAATACAGATTAACAACATTCGCTCTTTAAGACTAGGTACCCATTAAGGAAGCCATATTTCGTTTTCGAAAGTATTCGTTTGAAGGATGTCTCGAAGCGTTTGTTGTGAAAAATATTGATATTATTAGTAATATGTAATATCCATACGAGGGCTCTAGGCATTTTATTCATCTAATCAGGTCATCATAGTTACAATATTAGCATAGGTAATCATGTAATAATACGTCGAAAATAATGCCTTGCATAAAATACGTTAGATCTTATTTCCAAATAATATTAAAATAAGTTGGGTCAGAAGTGTGAAAATGAAAGGTTAGCGTTAGTACAAAATCATTTTAAAAATCTAAAACGTGCTCAATGCTCAAAATAAAACGGTCTTTGTTAGGAAAGTTTTTCGCTGATCCCTTAGACCAGGAGTCGGCAACCTTTTGAGTTTGAAGAGTCCAAAATTTCGTAGTTTTTAAAAAGCCACAATTTTTATTCTTACAAACAATAAATAGCATTGCGTATGGAACTAAAGAGCCGCAGCTTTACATCCAAAGAGCCGCAAGTGGCTCGCGAGTCGCAGGTTGCCGTCCCCTGACTTAGATGAATGTTTAGTAAAACCATAATAATAATAATAATAATAGTAAATTTCTATAGCTCAGTTTTGTGAAGGTTCACCTCAAGTGCGCTTTGTACTAACTAACCTAACCTAATATATTTGTAAAATAACAGATATACTACATAGCATATCTGTTATTATAGTATATATATGTAGATAATTTAAAAGTATGAAATAAAATATTTATGAGCAGCAGATTCACTAAACTAGGGGTATAAATAATCAAATGTAAGGTCAAATTTCAAAAAAGCAAGAAAATCTACACAAAATAACCTTACCTAATATAATTGGATAATATCAAATATATTACATGCATGCAAATTAAAAACATAACTTTATAATATTCACCAGTAGCTTTTAAAATATGCACCAGTAGACTTACTTAGATGAACATTTTAAATATTATAATACAACAATTTAGAAGCTTAGTGCGTAAATAATCAAATATCAAGTAGGTACAAATAACAGCAGAGCAAGAGAATATTATATGACATTATAAACATGGTTTTTCACTGGATACTAAGGGAATCAAATAAAAAGGAGGAGAAAACTGCAACTAAATACGCTATGGAGGATCAAAATAATAAAAAAAATCCTGAAATTCTGTTTCTACGTACATGAACTATATATGACCGTGTGGAAAATGGCGAGATTTGCAAAGCATACAATGCTGATATGAACATAATGAGTAAGATGAAGAAAGGGAAGATTACATAGTTTTGGCATGTAGAGCGGATGAACGAAGAATGGAGTATAAGCAGAGCATATGACGCCAATTTTAATGGAAAAACGGCGTGATGGTTAGTTCGTTTTGTCTTTTATTGTATGAGTAAAGTTGATTACTTTATACAATAGTATCGTTTCAAAGATAGTCTTACTTCTAAGGTGAGAATGGATCACGGGCGGGTGTTCCAAACCATTTCGAACCAATTTGAACCACTATCGGTGTACACAAATACATTCAAACGTGCGCTTTTTTAAATTATTTGTCTCTACTCGTATGTGTATTCTTATTGTTATTTATCATTAGTATAATACTTAATTACAGTTGGACCAACGCCACTAATAAATTTTAGTTTAATGTATTATTTCATATAAAAACCTTATATACGAGTAGGTATATAATACATAGTACCTATATCTGTGGCATGATCCAGAGTGGTACAAACTCCCAGAAAGACCACCAATAAGAAATGAAAATAAATTTGGCTTTAGTCGTATTTAGTGACTAAATGTGAATAGCCAGGTACTTCTCAAACCTTTCCCTATCCCATTTCCTTCCCCACCTACTTGAAACGCCGAGCGGCCACGATCTAATACTTCCGCAGTGTGCCGAGGATAAACTTGCGCGCGGCCCACCCTCGCCTATTTTCATAAAAACTTACTTGTTTTTTTTTTTATCAAAATGATGTTTTTGTCAATTTTGTATTCTTACCAGATATGGTATTTATATATTTATAAAAAAATCATATATTTATGATAAGTAGTCTCTCCAGAAGAGCTTCTTATATTCAGAGAAATAATTTTTTGACAAGGTCTATCGGATACGGCGTCGTTCAACGGATACAAAATTTGTGTTTCCGACGGATATGAAAGTTAATTCCGCCTCACAACATACCCCGATTGGGGGTGCCATAATTTTACTGACTCCGGGGAAATGAGACTATTTTTTAATATATTAAATTTCATTTCAATAATCCAATAAAACGGGGTTAAAATATTTCCGTCTTTCGTCGTATGGATTCCAACAAGTTTCCAGATAGAATGATTTTAAATTATTTCGCAAAGTGATTTCGACTGACATTGGTGAAAATACTTAGAATTTAATACGGTCGGTAAGGGGCACGATTTCACACAGAGTTGCCTTATAAACAACGCGCAGAGGAACTGCATACATTCAATATTCTGGTTGACGCTACATTACTTTGATTCTCATGCTACCAGAGAGGTGTAATAAGTATGCACTCTTCTTTATACAAGTAAACGTAGGAACAATTCAATACAAACAGACACAGTACAGCATTAAGAATACTTTCTATACATGTAGGACGACAACAAACAGGCCTTACCGATATTGAGAAAGTCTGATGGTAGAAATAGAGAGATCGGACAAAACTCTCTCCAGGATGATGAAACTTACGTGACTACTGAACTATTTCTGGACTTGCACGATCATATGGACAACTAAGCAGAATCGATACGACAAACTAAGGTCTAGAGGTTAGTTTATCAATATCTCCAGCACGCCCGTAGCTGCGTAATATATCGGTAATTTTGCAAACATCGGTTAAAAATTGCCCTACGATTGCTTCATAGACTTATTTTGTCTATAGTGTAGTAAGCTGTTGGTCGTTTTGAAACGTCAAAATTAAAGAATTCGTTTTGTAAAACTAATTTTACTAATTATTTTAAGCATTTTTTTTATTGTTTTTACCAAGCGTCGTTAGTCATGATTAATAGATTTTATGTCAAAATTCGTCGAACGTTTCCGTTTATTCAAAAGCAGCCAAAATTTTTGATTTACGCGCGGAATTTTTGTTGCCTATGATTAACAAGTTGGCGACATCATCTAAGAAGCGCGCGGACTTGATAAACTAACCATTCTATAATCGTTATGTCAACTTTACTGTCATATCACATTTACGATTAGCGGTCGTGATAGTGAGTGTCGACTAATCACCGATATTATCGATAAAAACTCTTTCTTCTTTGGAAAACATACAGTTCTACACACATTTTTACATATTGAGTAATTACTCTGTTGCTTTAACCAGTGAAGGTTTTGCTAATTTATGGTACCAATGAGAACAATTTTAAAGCGTTCTCGCAAGAACTCTAGATACGGTTCTGCACATCTCTATGACTATGGGACAAAGTTCGCCGTAGCAACTACAATATTGCAAATCGCATTCTTCAGCGACATTTGCCATGGGAGCATGGGAGGTTGCAGCACGTTTGTTCGGTGTTATTCCTGGCGATTATTCCCTGGAATCTGACTCATGTGTAATGTTTTAATAAATATGTCAATATAATATGTACCCTGCACTCTGAACGCTGGTATTCGCTATTTCAGTCGGGACGAATACATTATCTAGGTACCTGTCTTCCGTTATTGTGCTTTTTGAAGTACCTGTTTTGTATTATAGTTGACCAGCATGATGTGCTTCGTAGGTGACCGGTAAACGGTTTGGACCTGGATCCGGAGGATGCAGAATGAAGATCCGACAAAATATAAATAATCTTACCTAAATTGAGATGGATTTTTAGACAGGTACAATTTAAAAACGGGAAAATAGTATTGAATTTTTACATTTGAGCTTAGTTATATAGTGAAAGATTCTCTCAGCGTCACTCCTTTGAGAAATAGTCAATTAAAAATCCAAAGTATTTTAAAAAAGCTTTTAAATAAGTTAGTTATATTAAGTTGCAAAAAAATTGAATATTCAATAACATCTTCATCCTTGTATTTTTATTATTTTGCCTCACAGAATTCCCTAACAGCATCATCCAAAAGTCGAAACAACGCACAACACACATTCCCAACTAGAAAATAAATGAGTTTGCCAAATTAAGTGTGTGCAAGCCTGTCACTACGATATCTTTATTTGGGCTATTACATCAGTTATTAATTGTTATTTTATTTTTATAAACAATAATTATTAGCATGAAACACTCCTCCAAATTGAAAAAATCTTCCGAGCAAAGATAAATGTCGCCGGCAGGACTCGAACCCACACCCTTCTAATATCCGGTCAGATGCTCTACCATTGAGCTACATCGGCTTATCGCAAACCCGCCAAGTTAATCAATATATACTCGTGTTTCATTCAATAATTACGGTTTTTTATTATATTTCACCTGTAAACAACCAACTTTATTAATTTATTTACTTTATTTATTTTTGCGCTATGCACAAAAATCTTGTCTTAAAAACTTTAGTTTATCAATTAATAAATATTTGACAAGTCAAAACATTTTTCACCAATAAAATGAAGACATAATTTGTCTCGACGCCACCTAGTGAGGGATTTAGCAGTTACAAGCCTTCCTCATATTAATAAAGTTGGTTGTTTACAGGTGAAATATAATAAAAAACCGTAATTATTGAATGAAACACTAGTATATATTGATTAACTTGGCGGGTTTTGCGATAAGCCGACGTAGCTCAATGGTAGAGCATCTGACCGGATATTAGAAGGGTGGGTTCGAGTCCTGCCGGCGACATTTATCTTTGCTCGGAAGGTTTTTTCAATTTGGATGAGTGTTTCAGGCTAATAATTATTGTTTATAAAAATAATTGTTACCCTTTGCGCTATGCACAAAAATCTTGTCTTAAAAACTTTAGTTTATCAATTAATAATTGTTATTTTGTTTAATTCGTAAATTTCCTTTTTTTTTTAGTTGAAGTAAGTCAAATTTAGTAATTTCATCATTAAATTCGGCAACTATTTAAGTTTGTTATTGTTATGACAGCTTTTTCCGCTTTCAAAGCCATTTTAAAACGTAACCACATTTGAGACGATTTTTTTATGTGGTTTTATTTACCCTATCCCTACCCATTTTTATTTTATTTTTACGGTGTTTAAAATGATTCATTAATACTAACGACATTATTAAATACTACTTAAATGTTTTTTTGCTATTTATAATTTATTAATATTAATAACAGTATTAACCTTGATTTTTAAACAGATTAAAAGAAAAAAAAGGCATTTCACTAATGTTCAACTATTGCTTGATACTTGTTCGCGTTTGTCTTTTCCATTTGTCATACGCCTCTGGGAATCTGGAAGAGTCTTCGACATACAATATATATCGACGGAATTCATCTACTGTCGAAATATTTTAATAGACAAATGTATGCTAAAGGTGTAAATTGTCCCATCGTAGCGCTAAACTTTCATCCTGGTAAACAATATAGATTTATTCTTAATTTTACTAATAAAATGCTAAATTGTGACCAATCTCCAAAAAAATGTCAAATGTTGATATTTCAGCATCACTCTTGTACGAACCATTTTAGGAGAGTAGTTTTAAGTGCAGTTTGTGGTATCCGTAAGGATGACTAAATAAAATAATCTTCGACATAGTACTTATGTAACAGGTAGGTAACTACATAGGAACTCCTTAGTAGCCTGAAGCGTTTTTCTATTTTTAGATTCTTTCCCTTTCCGAAGAAGATAATCTAGCAACTACCGAATAGGGGTGATTCGAATGACTGTAGTTTCCGTTCTGTCGGCACTATTTAAATCAAATATGGAACACTTCTTGCATTCAGAGCTTTTAAGGGTTAATTTAGTCATTTCCGTTGATTTTAAATGTATCCTTATCATCGTAGGAATTATCTTATCTCCCAGGGGTTTTAAATCACATACGCACAGTTTGGAAGGAAGCAATTTGTCTCAAATAGTATATTTTAAAGCAAGGGTTTTCGGCTTATCCAGTTTTTGATCATAGTTTTGATAAGGGCGATGGTAGGCAGAGTATTTAAGGAATAATAATGATGATATGATGACATATTCTACATCTTATAGGTACATGAACTGTTTCGTACTATCTTTGCGCCTAACTCGTCCACACAGAGACTTAATAACCTTGATAATAAATATTGTTCTGCGAGTATTTATAAATCTGGATTTCTGAAATTCAAAATTGAAATTATTGAACTCTTACTGCAATTTTAATCTATTATTTTATTATTTTTATAAACAATAATTATTAATCTAAAACACTCATCCAAATTGAAAAAACCTTCCGAGCAAAGATAAATGTCGCCGGCAGGACTCGAACCCGCACCCTTCTAATGTCCGGTCAGATGCTCTACCGTTGAGCTACGTCGGCTTATCGCAAACCCGCCAAGTTAATCAATATATACTAGTGTTCCATTCAATAATTACTGTTTTTATTATATTTTCACCTGTAAACAACCAACTTTATTAGTATGAGAGAGGCTTGTAACGGCTAAATCCCTCAAATAGATGGCGTCGAGACAAATTATGTGTACATTTTATTGGTGAAAATTGCTTTGACTTGTCAAATATTTATTAATTGATAAACTAAAGTTCTTAAAAACTTAAGACAAGATTTTTGTGCATAGCGCAAAGGGTAACAAGTATTATTTTTATAAACAATAATTATTAATATAAAACACTCATCCAAATTGAAAAAAACCTTCCGAGCAAGAAGGGTTTGCGATAAGCCGACGTAGCTCAACGGTAGAGCATCTGACCGGACATTAGAAGGGTGCGGGTTCGAGTCCTGCCGGCGACATTTATCTTTGCTCGGAAGGTTTTTTCAATTTGGATGAGTGTTTTAGATTAATAATTATTGTTTATAAAAATAATAATTGTTACCCTTTGCACTATGCACAAAAATCTTGTCTTAAGTTTTAAAGAACTTTAGTTTATCAATTAATATTATTTTATTATTAAACTAGTATTCCTATTGTATTTATCTATAGGTATATTACGTTTTACCAATGAGTTTCGCTTCGTACATGCTTGTAATCGACCTCCACACTAGCAACCAAATTCTGGTAAAAGTATTACGAATTCTAAAATTCGATCAAAGATCTCCGCAATAAATCGCAAAATAATTTAAGAAAGCAGCTCTGCTATCCAAATATAAATACATATTTTTTGCAAGAATTGTTGGACAATGGTGTGGTTGCAGGCGCAATCCTAAAAGGTAACATTTACAGGTTAATAATGCAGAATACATAAAATAAAGATATTTAATAGATAATTAAGTTGTTATTCCAATAACAAAATGTTTACATCAGGGGTAAACTTGAAACTTCCCTGGTTTATGCGACTCCGTAAAAATGCAATATTTCAAAAATGTCTATAGAACTCTTTATTCTCCTAAATAAATAATTATATATATGTATGTATGTACGAGTATATAATCTTTGACCCAACTCAAATCTCAACATATTTTTTTACTCCTTACCGTCATTTAATAAAAACATTATTCGTAACTTAATCAATGCGCAATCACAACTCTCACTATATAGTACAATTCAGACACATAGGTACACATACACTTATACACATTTAGCATATACCGTTTCATCTTTACCATGTATTCCCTAGCTTTGTACTAACCCCACCGGGTAAAATGTAAATGATCATCCACTAGATATTCCTAGAGACATGTCACTGTTACAGATCCTTTTAATAATATTTTAAAACCTTGTAAATTGTACACTGTATACCACTCATTTTATACATTTACCGTTTGTATTATATATTTAATTAAAAAAAAATAATAATAATAATAAAGTACAATAAATGTAAATATAAAATATTTTGTTCAAAGTCGTGTACTAATTATTAATCATCCAAAGTGAGAGTAACTATAGTGATAAAAAAATTAATAAGAGGGTCTGAGTACGACCATCTATATTTGAAAGTTTATTAAATCCATAATTTTATTTTTGAAAAACCGGGAAAAGATTTCTCGGGAAAGATAGGATGTTTTGATTACCAGATTCCAAGAAAACATCCTTCCATCTTTTTATGGCTCATATTATTTTTTGAGCAAACTATTATTTTACGTTTACACTAGGTAGGTGCCTAACCGACATGAAAAGTTCCAAATTATGGGAAAGTATAGGCGTTATAATATATAAAAAATATTACCATATAATACTAAATTACTGAAATGTTTTTCTCTTTGCTTTAATCTTTATTTGGGAATTTATCTACGAAATCCAACAATTTTTAAGCCCCACTAAGACTGTCAATAAAGCTTCAATTAAAATTCTAATAATTCACCGTCGATGGGACGTCTCAAATGGCAATCGTTTCAATTGCCTGTACAAATATTGACAATTTATATTGACCGTCTCGGAGCCCTTTACGGGTGCATAAATTCTATATATGCTTTTACTTTTAAACGAGATTAAATTATTAATGAAGTAACATGTGACAATCTTCCAAAGTTCAGTACTTGTATACATGGTGTCCGGAAACTAGTCGAACAAGCAAAAAACTGGTGATTCTACATCATCTTCGGAGTCGATTTTGTTAATCGAGTCGGAGGTTGGAATTTTTGTGATGAAATTTAAAAAAATGGTTGAAACGGGTTTTTTTCAGATATTTACTATATTTTATGTATCGAAGCGGAGACCTAACTGATTTTTTTTTTAAATTTAATGTAAATCAAATTTAATAATGCTATTATTAAGTTCTGCAAGTGTTTTTAGTTTTTATTATTATGATCGCTTTTTCGGCGTTTAAGGTCATTTTAAAACTGTGGTTAATCCACATTGTGACGACTTATTTGTATGATTTTATTTATTCCCACTCCTTTTCAATTTGGACGGGTTTAAAAAAAAAAGATTTATTATCGATCCGATTTAGTTAGAAAACAAAAATTCTGAATTCTGTGAGGTTTTCACATTTATAATGTGTTTGCTCGTATTTAACTGATAATGTTTTCTTAATTGATTTATTTAAATGTGTTGTGTTGTTTAGATAATGTGAATATACCTACTTACTTTATTAATTAATGTTATATTAGTTCGTTTGTTAATTTCTAATTGTTCGAGTAAATTCAATCTTAGGCCCTTTCTTTCTTTATGTAATGGTTTAGGTTTGTTATTGTCTCTTTTTTTGGCTTCTCTATGCGATGCAAACTTCCCAGCTTCAAGCTTGTACCACTAGTTTCCGTACACCGTGTATAACACTTACTACGTGTTGAATACAGTTTATCGCAGATTATAAGTATCAACCTAAGAGTAACAATATATTATTACTCTAAGGTTTCAACATGTATTTCAGTCATAAAAATATGTATTTTCTATGGGCAATCTCATAAAACAAAGTTGTTTGTTTATTTTCCCACAAGTCGTATATCAATGGATGGTTTGGTCAAGTGCCACTGAAAAATTTCTTTCTTTTTGTTGGTAAGGATCTGAAAATATACTGATAAAGGCTGCCGCATATGGTTAAGTACGTCATTTAAAACCCGACAGACTTGAAATGATTTTATTACTGGTTCCTAGCTTTAGAATATTATGTCTGTCCTTCGAGGTTTCAAGGCAAGTTGCTCTGAATGGAGATGATACAAATATTATTTTTCTGGTCAGGTTTTATAGCTCGGTTTAGACCATACGGTACGGTTAAATTGTTTTACGATTTTTGCAAAAAAAAATGCAATAATGAAGTTATATGCATTTGCGGGTGATTTTGAGGTTTTCTCAACTGCGGTATAAAACTTTATTGTTTTATTATTACTTATTTTTAGGTTCTTAAATATTAGAAAAATTATTTTACGAGGGAAATATATACATATTCTAACGCTTTTAAAATAGTCATATCATATTTGCAACGATAAAACGATATTTATGTATTTTTTATACCTACGAACCAAAATAAATAGTAATAAAATTATGGATGAATAATTCGGTAGATTATTTAATCGGGTAGCAGCTTACCACTCATATATTAGCATTATTGTTAACAAATGGATGTTTTATTTAGGAATATTAACGGTATGATATTAAAACCGCCATAAATTTTTATGTACGCATTAAAATCTTATCATCTCTCGATCACCGGACGGGTTTTGGATTCCGAACTTCGGAGCGTTTATTAGTTTAGTAAATTGAGATTTGATTAGTTTATTTAGTAAATAGTTTCATTCGGATAAATAAATAATCCTTACAAAGACATAATCTTGATTTGTGAATACGTAGGCTGTTTCTATAATGTTATTGGTAGATATATAGAGACGTGAACGATAATAATATTTCGTGACCAACTTAACTGCACATTAGAATAACAAAGGAAGCCCATACAAATAACTTCGGCTCAAGAAGGAAGACGCTACACCGGCCGTTTCGTGTAATTTACACTGAAATCGTTTAATTTGCATAACCATTTAAATATTTGAGATGCGGCAATACACATATTAGATATTTAAATGGGTGTTTTGAACACCGTTGACGATACGTTTGAGATGGAAACATTTTGAACAAACGCAAAGTTTCATAAATCTTGCGCTAAATGACATTCTTAGTTGACTATTCACAATGAAAGGCACCTGCTTGAGTCTCTAGACTAGAGTCCAAAGTATTAGGCGGTAGCATTGATACACAGTACACTAGATTAGATAATAAAAATATGATCTGAGCCCAATGAGTTCTTGCGTCCGGGCTATCTAAATGTTTGGTGGAAATAAAGCAATATGTCAGATTAAAAGCTCCACCATTTGAGGCAGTCTATAGATAAGATAAACATTTCAGAAGTTCTTTATCGAATGACCAATAATTGTCAAATATTTTTAGCTTTCTAAAGAAGAAAACTCCAATACATTCATCATTTTAAGAGAAACGAAACATACAAAATTTTAACAGCAATTCCTTAGTGAACGCGTCCAATTGATCGTTTAAGGTATAAACTGAGAAAAACTTTGATAATTTCTTCAAAAGATTTGTGGCGTCATTATTAATAAATTAATTGAAAATTACTTTGTAATCACCACTTTATTAACAAAAACATATCTACATTTTTCTAAAACTTCTACGTGTTCCTGATGAATAAAGCATCGCTTTCGAAACATGTAGATATGTGTATATTAATAAAGTGGTGAATACAAAGTAATTTTTAATTCATTTATGAGAAAAACATTGAAAAAAAAAATATTTACAAACAAATTACACTTGGGTATAATTTGTTTTATATGTTGGTTGTTGAGAAAAAATAAAGATAGGTATGAATGTATAAATATAGAGAAATATGCAAGGAAGAAATAAAAAATTAGAAACTCTACAAGATTCGGGAATGAACCAAGATCAGTGAAATAGTGCAAGATATGGATGTCTGAAGGTGTCTTGACGAAGCAATGGGTACCAGATTAAACTATAAAAGGGGAATAAAAATAAATTGTGATAATGGTAAGTTCTGGTATGCTCAGCGGAAGATTTTGCCTATGCAGTACCACTGTGAAAAGGGCTCTCTTCCTTGCCATCTGGGTGACGTTGTATGTATGCAAACTTTGGGCGAACTACAAAAAGAGCTGTATGGCAAGACTTGTCCAATACAATAACGCCTTCCGCATAATTTTTACTATAGTGCTTCCAGTATGTTCATGGAGGGGCGAGTTTCTGGTTTTGCAACACTTATAATATAAATAAATCTCCGGGAATATTGGCCCCTCACAATTTAAATGTGACAGACCTTTAAAGATTTTATTATCATGTACTTATTTTGTTTATATTTTATGTGTCATATGTTATTGATCTATTACGTATTTTTATTTTTTATAAACTAATGTATGTATGCTTTCAATGGAATGTGTGGTAATGAACTAACCTTCCCGCATACCGGAATAAATACTTATTATTGTTATAATTATCAACTATCTGTGTCTTTATTACGTTTCATCCCCTTTACCTACCCTTGCGGAGAAAAAAACGGTGGTGAATTAGTTAGCCACCTTGAAATCAAGCCTAGTAAATTTTTTATCACTAGGTATTAACATCAGCCTCAACCAAGTCCCGAACCCTAATATATATTTATTTTCATATTCAACCGTGACCAAAGCCTTATTTACGACCTGGTATTCTTCGATGGCAATTCCTCCATCTTTTTATTGGTTAAACATGAGTTCCGGCGGCCGAGCCGTATTGTTCCCCTGTGCATCCGTGGATTAGTCACAGGTTCGAGGCCATATATCTCTCTTTTGGCAAATTATGGTTTTGGTCTTTGTCTCCTATGCTGTTTGTTGACATCTGAGCGGTAGAAACATAAACATGTTGGGGCATAAACTACCTACTACCGTAAACAAACAACAGAAGTCAACATTATTTTTAGGAATTCTTGGAAGCTTAAAACGTCTTCCATTCTATCATAATAACTAATAGCCTAAGAAAATAATCTATTTTAACCGAGGGTTTCAACTTCCAACACCATATTATATTATGTCAAGATTTTGGTGCAAACATAATATAAATATTTTTAAATGGGTGTTTTTTTAGGCAACTTTCAACACATTTTAGGCAACTGAAAAAAAATTTCGAAAACATTTTATGTATTTATTTTTACATAAACTTTATAAGATTGATCATCGGTTAGGAATAAATTTATACGAAAATGATAGTATGTACATATATATTACATTATAAATATGTGAATATATATTACATTATAAATATGTGTAATAATAATTATTATAAGAGTAAATTTCTATAGCGCAGTTTTGTGAAGGTTCACTTCAAGTGCGCTTTATACTAACTAACCTTATCTAATATAATTGTAAAATAACAGATATAATACATAGTACGTCTGTTATTATAGAATATACATATGCAAATTAAAACTATGACATAACATATTCATGACCAGCAGATTCACTCACATGCACAATTTAGAATACTATATAATAATTTAGGGGGGTATAAATAATCAAATAAAGTACAAATATCAATAGATTGAATACACAAAATAACCTAACATAATTTAATTAGAAAATAACGTATACGAGTATATTACATGCATGCAAATTAGAAACACAATTACAAAATATTCACGAGTAGCAGACTCAGTTAGATGACATTTTAGATATTATAATATGACAATTTAGAAGCTTAGTGTGTAAATAATCAAACCAACAATCAATAAAATCAACAATTTTTATTCTTACAAACAATAAATAGCATTGCGTATGGAACTAAAGAGCCGCAGCTTTACATCCAAAGAGCCGCAAGTGGCTCGCGAGTCGCAGGTTGCCGACCCCTGACTTAGATGAATGTTTAGTAAAACCATAATAATAATAGTAAATTTCTATAGCTCAGTTTTGTGAAGGTTCACCTCATGTGCGCTTTGTACTAACTAACCTAACCTAATATATTTGTAAAATAACAGATATAGAGGAAAGGAAGCATATTCGGAATACCATTTACATTTTAGGGTGCAGAAAATAAGATAAAAATGTTTTTACGAATAAAAGTCGATTTAAATGTTAAGAAACTAATAGTTTATTAGGAAACGAGAACAGAAATTAAAAAAAAATATTACAGTGCTTTTAAAAAATAAAAAATTAAAGAATGAGAAAAAATGCGTTTTTTTAAAAGTGCATGTAATTCGGAATAGTATATTCCAAATTATATTCACTTTTAATATTTCAGAATATAATAGTGTCTTGTTAATTATTTGCAATAATCACATACATACTCTTCTGTTTCGCATCCGGCACATTCATTGTGTACCCAGAGGTTGCACATTAGGCACTTGACCCAAAGTTCTCCCCTTACATCCTGACTGAAAGGACCATTGCAGAAAAAGCACACTGCGTCTTCATCGTTTGGTTTATTAGTTCCAGGAGGGATGACTATATCAGAAGAGGAACTGTCATCAATTACTTCCGATGCAGAAGAATCCGAGTCAGTAGCAATATCTGTCGTTTTTTTCTTTTTGGAATTTTTTGTACCCTTGGGCTTGTTCTTGGCAGTCCTCTTTTCCTGTTCATCTATTAGTTGCTTCTTGTATGGAGAACTTGATATAACGGTTGAAACCGCTGATTTACGCCCTCTATTGGATGTTTTTTTCCTAGTTTGCGGAATCGGGGAAACATCAAATGGGGTAATGATAGTGCGATTGGGTCTTCCACGCGAAGTCGACGGCTGGGGTTCAATCGCGACCAAGGAAGGACTTTGTTCTTCGGGTGGACTTTCCATTAAAGCTAATGGACGTGCTTCAACTTTCATCATGGGTGTTGTTGACGCTTCTGCACAATGCTGGACTTCAGACTCTTCAATTTCTGCAGCAAGAAAGTCAGCATCGCTAAAAATATGCCGGTTGAAGGGATAGATTCCACTAACTTTGAATCCATTTGCTGCAATCTCTCCGGTTTGGCATTTGCGATAAGCATTTCCAAATAACTTCGTTATGTCATATACTGACAAAGCTCGTGCGTTATTACGTAGCCACATACGAATTTCAGGCCTTCAGAGGACTCATGAATGACCTGTCGAGGGGCTGAATTTTGTGTGTGCAGTGAGGAGGGAGTGATATTATGGAGACGTGATTCGCTCTAGCCAAATCTACAATCTCCACGTTTTTTGTATGGCTATAATGACCATCCAAGATTAACAAAACCGGAGAGCTCTCGCTTGGTTTAGTTTTCTCCATGAAATGTAAAAACCATTGGGTAAATAGGTGAGTTTGTATCCACCCAGATGGATGACATACTCCAACAGATCCAGCCGGGGCTCCTTTCATGAGCTGTAGATTCATATTTTTGCGGGGAAAATTATCATTGGAGGCACATATATGCCTGATGCGCTCATACAAACCACAATAGTTATAAGAGACCCTCGTTCAGCCGAAGTTAGTGCACCGATTTGTTTTTTACCACGGCGTCCAATGATTTTCGGGATTTTACTTTGAACGATAGATAGTCCTGATTCATCTACGTTGAATATACGGTCGGCGGGGTAGTTTTTTTCTGAATACACATTTTCTAGTATGTCGTAAAATGTGTCCAATTTTTCTTTGGTAAAACCGATGGCTCTTGCAAACGAGGTTCCTGTAGGTTTTCTCATAGATAACACATTTTTGTGTCTATTTAGGAAGCCTTTCAACCAGTATCTGCCAGCAATTCCCGATTTAAAAGGAGTTGGATGATTATTTTTAACAGCCACTTGATAAGACAATCGTCGGATATCCATTTGTGTTAGACCATAGAACTTTTTTTCCATTACACGGGCGTAGTCTACCAATTGTTTTTCGAACTCTGCACTAAAAACTGGTTTTCGGCCAATTTTCTTTGAGGTTAAAGTCAAAGAGTCCGCATCTTTTTCAGATACGAGTCGAAACAAAGTAGTACGTGGGACTTTAAAGTGTTTAGCTGCCATCAAATATCCCATTTTTTTATTTAACAGCAGTAATGGCTTCACACATATCATTCGAATCCCACTTCTTCCTTTTCTGGTACAAATTTGATGACGACATCTCTGTAAAATTAAATAAAAGTACTTAAAAAAATGAATATAATTTGGAATACTATTCCGATTTTGCATCACATTCCGTATTCCGCATTAGCAACATATAACCTAAAAGATCTTTCTTATATCACATGTCAACGTATTAAAAAATGCAAAAACGAAAGCCATACTATAAAAATAAAACTCTTTCTGAAGTGATTTCATTTGTAATGTTATAAAATAGTTTGGAATATGGGGTGATTATATTGGATTAAAAACTCACAGAAAAAGTTTTGATAGGAGCAACTTCACAAAACACGTCAGCATTCATCCGCAGACACAGGAGAACTATTATTCCGGCCAAAATCAAGGCTCACAGCTTCGACTTTCAATAGTTATAATTATTACCGATAGATTCCGCCACCCGAACCGAAGATAAGACGGTATTCCGAATTACCAACAGTATTCCAAATACGCTTCCTTTCCTCTACTACATAGCATATCTGTTATTATAGTATATATATGTAGACAATTTAAAACTATGAAATAAAATATTTATGAGCAGCAGATTCACTAAACTAGGGGTATAAATAATCAAATGTAAGGTCAAATTTCAAAAGAGCAAGAAAATCTACACAAAATAACCTTACCTAATATAATTGGATAATATCAAATATATTACATGCATGCAAATTAAAAACATAACTTTATAATATTCACCAGTAGCTTTTAAAATATGCACCAGTAGACTTACTTAGATGAACATTTTAAATATTATAATATAACAATTTAGAACCTACAGGTGTAAATAATCAAATATCAATAAGGTACAAATAACAACAGAGCAAGAGAATATTATATGACATTATATTATATTATATTCCTGAAAATACTAATTCACGGCAGTCCACCCTTAGGTCAGCAACGTCATCAGCTATCGGGAGGTTGCAGGAACCAAAGCGCACACCTAATACTAAGTTCGGTGATCGTGCATTCGGAGTATCAGGACCTAAAGCCTGGAATGAACTGCCGCATGACTTAAGAATTATCAAAGACTCGACAGAATTCAGAACTAAACTTAAAACTCATCTTTTAAGACAATCATATCCATAAATTGAAGAAATTCACCCCTAATTTGCGTAGCTAGGCTAGCCAGTCGGTGCTCATCTGAAGTCATTTAGAGAAAAAGTATAAAAAAATTCACGCATCGGTGCTCAAATGCGTCCACAGCCCGCAATACTGTAAATAATAAATAAAAAATGGTAATATCCATTAGAAGCTTCTTATGGTCATTTTATAAACATTTTCCAGTACTATAAATTAAAAGCATTTCAAATAAATGCCAACTCTTATTGTGCCACCAATCTTCTAATAAATGTAACATCAATAGAAAAATAGAAAAGGAGAATAAAATAGCAACTGTAAAAATATCATCTCTATATTTTAATTTTCTAATAAATCTGTGTTCATGTGAAGCGACCTGCCAGATAAGTATGTTTTTCTGTATCTGTTTGTGCATAATTAGATAAAGAATAGAAATCAAGATTTTTACAGCGCCCTTGAGGTGATTTTTCACAAAAACGGCGCTATACAAGTAATCCAATTATTATTATTACATGCATATTTTTTCACTGGATACTAAGGTAATTAAATAATAAGGAGAAGAAAACCGCAACTAAGTAAGCTATGGAGAATCAAAAGAAAAAATGTCCAGAAATTTGGTTTCTACGTACATGAATTTATGTTTTATATCAGATAGGATTTTTTGAATAATTTGGTTTTTAAGACCGCGTTGAACTCTGCTACATTCTGGGTGTTAGCAATATTTGGGGGAAGCTTATTCCAGTTGACCGGGCCGGATATACGAAAAGCGCGATCATAGTACACGGGTTTATTTGACCGAGAAGGTTCAACTAATCGGTTAGCAGCATTCAAATCTGCTGACCTCAGAGTGAGCTGGCTACCACCTGGGTCTTGTTGGACACATGGTTCAGATATATAGGATGGTGCCTTTCCCTGGAGTGCTCTGAAGATTGTTAACCAAATCTTGAATTCTATTCTTTCAGGGCAGCGAAGCCAATGAAGGAGATCCCTTAAAAGTGGAGTTATGTGACAATAATAATAATAATAATAATACTTGGACGATTTATATAGCGCCTATTTTATAAAAAATCACCTCAAGGGCGCTGTACAAATACTACTTGCTAGGATTAATCTTATTATGTACATATACAGAAAACATACTTACCTGGTAGGGCACTCCAGATTAAAACTTAAATAAATTACAATATTTTGGGCTGAGGTGGTATGACTTGACTAATGATGGCTGCACGCAGAGGACACATATATTAGAAATATTTAGGCTCAGCATATATCATTCTCGCCGCAGCATTGAAGACAGACTAGATCCTGTCGAGTTGTTTCTGGGGGAGAACAGCATATGCACTATTACAGTAGTCCTCCACGGTCGAGGGGTAATAATAATAATACTTGGATGATTTATATAGCGCCGTTTTTTGTAAAAAATTACCTCAAGGGCGCTGTGTAAGGTAAGGTCGACTACGAATACGAAGGTCTCGGGTTCAAATCCCGGCGAGCGCAAGTAAATTTTATTTCATTAATTTGTGCTGTTTCACAATTAATTAATTTAAAAATAATATATACTATATTTGCTCACGTTCCAGAGTGGAAGATACTCTCAGTATCGTCCTCGTGAAAGACATGAATTGAGATGGTATTTCCCCATCTTCCTCGTCCTATTCTCCTTCCCCTCCCCAATACCTTCATCCTCAGAACATTCCCCAATTGGGGATGCCATAGTCTCACTGGCTCCAGACGGTTGGGAGCAGTTGGGACTCTTGTGTGGATTTCGTATAAAAATAAAAAAAAACGTAGAAATCAACTGTCGGAAAAAGAGGGACATTTTGTCGGAATACTTTTCTAAATCGTAATTTTTCTTATTAGGTTTGTGGGTAGGTAGGTACGAGCCAATGTTAAAATCTGCAGCGAAATACACGTCTATGAACATGAACCGTACCTAACTATAATTTTTTTTAACTATGTTTAGATACGGTTGTTTGCAGAGTATGTACCTACTTGCATATCATATAATGCCTTATACGGGTAGGAAACAGCTCGTTTTGTTGAGCATGGTAAGATGCTATTATTTATATCGATTGTTCATGTTCAAAAAAAATCTTTTAAAATTTGTTAACTCTGCAGTTTGACATACAGAAAAAAACACAACTGTCCAGGATACAATTATAATATCTGTAAACATTCAAAGAAAACCTCTTTCCTGATGAATGAAAGTCGTTGATTCGCTTAATCGATTGCAAACTCTAGGTAGGTAATGAAAGTCGTTGATTCGCTTAATCGATTGCAAACTCTAGGTAGGTACCTTTGTTGTTGCCATGCTGCGGACAAGATGTTAATGTAAACGTCAAGTTTATGATTTTGTTTATATAAAAAATGATCGGTCTCAAACAATTTAATATCGAATAGATAACATGACATCTTACAGAGCATGCATAATAAAGTATCCGCCGGTCGGGGGCGGTAACATGAATTGAACTATTGTTCGATGTTTCATAGCCGAGGAAGAATATCGTGGCACTAGTTTAATCTGTTTTACTTATGGAACGCCAACGCGCCATATGGCGCATTCACATTAATTACTGTCGTATATAATCATTGTAGAAAATAATATTAACATAACCTAAATGAAACATGAAAACGAAAAAAAAAACAACAGAAAATAAAAATATTTCAGTCGCTTCTGGGACTCGAACCCAGGACTTCTGCCTATCCGGGACAACCGCTTAACCAACTTAGCTTATGGGACCGGTTCAATTTATGTCATATTCATCGATATCATATCTCCAATTCAAGATTTGAGATATGATATTATATATATATATATTATTATATATATTATTATTATATATTGACTATCGTATATCCCCAGTGGATTCGCTAGGGGATAGTTAGAACATATATATTTAGTTATCAGTTTGTCCCAGAGACGAGTATTATTTGACGTAATTTTGTGACAAAAATCAAATAGCACATAAGACATAGAGATGCCCTAATACGCAAGGCCAAGAAACCAAAATAATCGGAACGGTGAGCGAGCTAAGCCTGACGCCAATTTGAATAAAAAGGTTCGGCATATTTACAAAAACTGAGTAATCTGTTGAAGTATTTACTTCCACCCATTTTGTTATATGTTTTGTAATTTGCTTACCGTGGACGGCAGTAAACAAAGGTGGTACCAAAATGGGTGCCATGAGACCTTTGGCTTCCAGCTTCGAAATTTTACTTAGGGCAAGTCTATTTATTCTGACACCAGTGTATACAATAAATAAATAAACGCCAGTATTGAGTGTCCTGATCTGCTTAACCTGATAAATTTTCATATACCTATTTCACACGGCGGTTACAAGAACAACCTATCAAATGTCCTCTACCATAAATAGACTCCTTGTCCATGGCTATGAGTATTGTGAAGTAGTTGACTATTTTAATATATCCCCGGGTTAACTAAAAATCTCTATATTGAAACGATATGTGAAATATTTGAAAATATAATGTTTTTTCCTTTATAATATAATGTTTGTTCTTTGCGGAATAATATATGTTTTTTTTTAAATTTAATTTACCTTATATAAATAAATAAATATTCAAATTAACCATAATCGCTTATCAACAAAATAACCGAATAACAGAATAGGGATTTTGCAAAATTACATGTTATCAAAAAATATTTTCGATTTTAAAAGTTACATTACTGAATTATTTACAAAAAAATCTCATACGATTTTATTCTTATTCATAAATACACCTATTTGGCCTCACGAAAATATAATTTTAAAAACATACATATACTTTCATATTTCTTTGTTTAACTTTTTTAGTAACATAGGGGAGAAAAAAATCATTTTTCTGAATAGTAGCTATTCTGGTAAACCACTTTTACGATAAATATAATTTTTTGTTAGATCGATATTTACATTATCTGAATAATATGATGAAATAATTTAGAAAAATATCTTTTTGTAAAACATAAGTTAGTTATCACGAAATTAAGCCAGGAAGCATTGGTGGACAGAAGGTATTTTATCCATGGCACACGAGAGCAACAGTTAAAATCTCTGATCATATAATATAAAGAGATATGCTGTGTTCCGTTTTTACTGTCGGTTCAAGTGTCACCTGTTTCATAACCAATACTACTGTATGCTCACACTTATGCCAAACTTCCTGCCCTCTTTCCATACCTACACACCAAGCGCGTAATTTGGCATATATCATATATTCCATGATTTGAGGTTAAAATAAAAGTGAAACTGTTTTACCACAAGTGAGACGTCTAATTAAAAAAAAATAGTATTGCATAACTTACGCCATTTGGCCAAAACTTATGGAATATATAGACAATTTATTGACGTAACAATTATTTTAGACCGAAATAGTTCCACCCTTCACTGGGAAACTTCAGAAAAATTATATTAATATAATTTTTTTACTCGAATTTAATAAGCTTGTAAAATATTTTATGAAGGATTCCTACCCTACAGAAAAAAAATTCTTTTGAAGGTAACATAATTAAGAATTATTTTAAAACTTCACTTTTCACCTAAAAACCTATTTTTTTTTATAATTACTGTTTGGAGAGGCTTAGCTTGTTTTAGGAAATACTGTTTCTTAGAATACTAATTAAGTTAAACATTTTGCCTACGATCTACGATGATAAAGAATCGGCAGTTTACCCAAAAATCGATATTTATAATCGATCATATTATAATTAGGTAATAAATATATAAATAAAAATATTATATTTAATTTTGTACTAAAATTGTGGTCGGACTATACCGGCGGTAACTAGCTCTATACAGTGCCTTGGCAACGATGACTCTCGCTGTGAGAATTTTGAAAGTCATCGAGATCTTAACTTCACGTCCGAAGTCATGGGATATGACATTTCAATAATAAAACACGGCGGTCAAAAATCATAGTTACGTACCTACTTTCGGTATGACCAAAATGTGCGGTTGATGACAGTTCGTATTAAAAATAAAATTATCATGCGAAATATCCTCTGATTGGGTATCAGAGAAATAAAGCAATGGTTAGTATTAAAATTCGCATTAAAATTCGAAACAAACATTTCAATGAGTATATCTCTTTTAATAATAATAATTGGATGATTTGTATAGCGCCGTTTTTGTGGAAAATCACCTCAAGGGCACTTTTATTGTCTCATTCTTTAGCACATTAATTAATCAGTTCTTAAATAACACCTTGTCCGCCTTAGCACAGGAACCCCTAGTGAGGATGATTATGAAAAACATCCTGAATTGTTTTATTAGCATTTTAATTCGTTATTATGTCAATAGAAAATGAAATGTAATGCAAATAAATATTTTTTTATTCTCCCTTAGTCTGTTTAATAAAACTTTTTACAGCAATGGACTGCTAACGTGGAAAGAATATCATATTCTCCGGAAAACACGGTAATGCGCGCTCTGCAAGTATGGGTACAAGGTTGACATTCGCCACATGAGAAAATGTCGTTTCTACGACTCGATCTTGTGTTCAAAAGTACAGCTGTGGAATGATTTGCCGACCTGTGCATTTCCTCCCTCCTACTATATAGGTATTTTATAGACATAGGTTCGATCCCCTCTTTCCTAGAAAATACCATTCAAGTTGGTGCCTCAGTGGAAGTGATCCATTGAAAGAAGACTACGGAGATAGCCCTTGAGGTGATTTTTCCCAGCACCCTTGCGATGATTTTTCACAAAAACGGCATTATAAAAATCATCCGATTATTATAGGTTGAGCATGATTGGAAGACCTCGCAACTAGACAAGAATGCTTACGAACAAAAGCCAAATATTTGAGGAGAAGGCCAAATTCCCCCTTGGATCTTGATATTCTAAGTTGAAGTCTGATCCATAGTTTTCGATGCGTACAATATTTAATTGCCCTTTTCTTATTACTTTCGAAAGGCATTATTTATTTTTATTAATAAATAATGTGATTTTCTAATTTCTTCAAATATTTGGTAACTTTGTGGCATTATTAATTATATAAATTAAAAATATACTTTGTATTTACCACTTTAATTAAAATATATAAATATTTCTCTACATGTTTCGATAGCAATGCTATCATCTTCAGGAATAAATGAATATTAAAAAATAATTTCAAGTATAGAAAAATGATAAAAAATTTAAAAAACATAATTTAAGAATATACAAAATATGAGCATAAACAAAAATGAATTAAAGTAGGTACGTAACAGATTAAAAATGTTAATGACAAAATAATTATAAAACATTGAATAATAATAATAATTAATAATAATTACTTTAATTCATTTTTGTTTATGCTCATATTTTGTATATTCTTAAATTATGTTTTTAAATTTTTTATCATTTTTCTATACTTGAAATTATTTTTTAGTATTCATTTATTCCTGAAGATAATAGCATTGCTATCGAAACATGTAGAGAAATATTTATATATTTTAATTAAAGTGGTAAATACAAAGTATATTTTTAATTTATATAATGTGATTTTCACTTGTTAGAACCAATTTTAAAAGACAACTATTATATGAGTCGGCAAAAATATCTTTGAAAGCGGAAGGTAAGTGTCTACCTAAAAAGATCGTTAAAAGTGATAGTGAAATTTCAATAATAAAATGTATTCTTTATTACCCAGTTCGCAATTTTTTAAAAATATTCATGGATGTCACGCCTATGGTTTGTTGTAGCTTCCAGATTACAATCACGCAAATTTTAATGGATTGCAAAAAATATTGAAAACGGACTAAAATTTTTTAAAAATCTTTCGTGATTCATTCAGATTCCTATCAAGAATTTGTGATATGGTAGAGAATTTAATTTTAAGGTTGTGAAAAGAGATAAAAAAAGATAAGTATCATTTTAACATTCGAGGCAACCTATTTGTGAAAGATCTTTTTGCGAATCGCATGTTTCTGAAATAAAGCCAGCCGTGTATCGACTGTAACAGATAACTAATAATTAAGTACTATACTAAATTCGTGATAAAAAACGTTTCTAAATGAACAGATAAGTACCTTTTATATCCACTTCTATATTATTAAACGTATCTACGAATACGACGATGACTCAAATAAAACAATAATATCTTATGGTACCTACTCGCATTACTGAAATAACCTACTTTACCTGTAATAGTAATATAGTTCCTTAAAACCAAGTAACCACCATGCCAGGGAAAATAGATCGCCACACAATTCTATCTTTGGCACACACTTCTTGCTTCATTCACATTCATGTATCATCTCATGCCTACATAATATTGTGTTATTCTAACTCTTGACATGACCCGACTCCAATATTTGACATATAATACGTTCCTCGGGCATTCCTGGCTTCTTCTGCCATTCTCTTTCAAGTAATTATTAAAATATATATTTTTTAGTACATAAAACAGACATGATGCTCATAACATGCACAGGGTATATCAGGACGAGCCCGAATTAATAAATATTAAATAAAACAAACACTTTGTTATAAACCACGAACACATTTTATTTTTCACCAACCGGTTTCGCCAAGTAACTAAATAATAATACAAACTTATCGGTTATATATAGTTTCAGTATACAACAGAGTGAAATAGAGAGAACACAAAAGAGAGAGAAAAGAGAACAAAATATTAGAGGGAGACAACATGTATTAAATAACAATAGTTATTAATAATAATTTAAAAAAAAAATTCAGATATTGGACAATTGGGGTCGGGCTGGGGGTTGGGCGGTTACTCAGCTGAGTGACCAGTGACGGCATGTTTAAGATTTAATTACTGGACCAAAATTTCATCTACATTTCTTACTATAAATTAGCTCAGAAATCACTGGTTAAGGCTTGTCGGGTATGTCCTGAAACATTCTATACTATACACGAATATTGAAGAAATAATACATACTTAATAAATAATCAGAATTTAATCTTTTAAAACATCTAAATAAAAGTTATATCATTACATATTTAAAAAAATTTGTGATTAAATATTTTTTAATAGTTTTGTTAGTTTCCTCGCTCGTGGCATTAACGTTTGCAAGCTTTGCATGAATACAGTTCTCACAAACCAATTTCATTCAACATTTCCATAATTAACCTTTTATACGCTATAACAAAAATCAAGTTTGATGTTTCCTTGCCCATGTAATCATCAATAAGAAACATTTTGCATTGTGTTATTAGTCAAAAATTGGCAGCCAGGTGATCTAATCGTTGTCCCAAAATGGTTCCGATCAAATGTTTTCATTTTAAATTATATGCCGTTGCTATCAATAATTCAGCATTCAAATTCGAAAAGGATCCGAATAATTATCCTGAGTGAGGATTTCGAAACGTTTTGTGGGAAAGGATCAAAGGGACTATCATTCTATCCGAGTTTCTGAGAAGAGAGGTCCAAATGATATTACGATTAATTATGCGATTCAATAAACGGTCAGCAGTGAAATACATACCATTCGACATTCGTGCAAAATTCAAGAATATTAAACATGAATGTGTTTGGCTAAAAACAGTTTTTTTCTTTCTTTCAAGGGTTTGTGGCATTTGTGCGTGGAGACGAGTCTAATCTTGTTTTTGCTTAGTTTTCATAATGACTGAAAAGAGTAGGCGGGTAGGTACTTTCGAAGAGGAATTAAATTATTAAACTAAATCTGCATATAAATTAGGTATCTACCTAATTAGGCAAAATAATACCACTTTATGTTATCGTGACTGTCTGGGTATTTCTGACTAGTATTTTCACAGCTAATTTGTTTAATAATATGAAAAATGTTATATTCGTCCTGAAATAGAAATCTCAAAACAAATGTGTTTATGTGAAATATAAACGTGTCTGAAAACTTTAGCCGTAGTAGTCGTCACGACTTGTTCAAGACACCACACGTCTGAACAGATATTCTGGCATAGCATAGCATGACAAGGGGAATGGTGCGATTGTATAAAATTCCGAAAACAGTAGATATGCTATTTAATTATTTTTTTAAATAACCTTGAATCTTTTTTTATGTAGCTATCTTTCCAATTCTCGAGAATGTTATTAAAAAAAATTGTATTTTAAATGGTTGAACAATCTGTGGTACAATAATTTAAAAAAAGTAAATAATTTAGTAGGTGTAAAAATATTAACCAAAAACGTTCAGAAAGAGTCCCTGCGGTATTATTGACTTCTGATTTCTTTCAGGAGCACAGCTTTCAATTAAAAATGTGATACTAACATAAAGGCGGTTTGTCTATATTTTATATTATTTCAAAGCTCCCTACGAGAATTCTATGGGTTTTAATGGACATGATGTTTTATTTAATTTGATACGTTATAACATTGATTGTGAAACTAGTGCCGGATGAGGTTCCTTGTTAAGGTTGATGAATAAATAATACTGATCTCCCAGTGGGGTGACCTATGAATGCTATCAACAACTGAAACGCAACCATCACCCGAGGGCCTTAAGAATTTATCTGGGTATCGGCTTTCTTGTGAAGTAATTAATGATATTATCACAGTGTTTTGAAAGTTTTTCCGTGGTTTTAGTGCCCGCTCGTTAAAGATAACGGCGTGTTTCACGTATAAAAATTAAGGACGAAAACACATTTAATGGCCATTATTTATAATGACTTTATCATAAAAATCGCACATACCCAAATATAATTTCACGAAAACGATTAGGTAGCCAGAAATAAAGGAAAACGCTGCATTTTCTAGCTTCGAATGCCAGTTATGCAGACGAGGATAATACAGTCTGTTGCAGGGACAGTGTCTCCTTGCGCATCTTCAGGAGTTATTTTCCTAAACTTATTCTGGAACGATCAACTGGACGTCTTCCGTTTGGATAATTACCTACCAGTAATTTGTGCGGAAGTCGCTCTTTTGGAATTTTTAGTAGATACATCCTGTCCAATTCACATCATTTGCTAGTTTTCTATATTTCTGATTATAAATAAATCAATATTTCGTCCTACTCTAATGACATTTCATATTTTCTGTCAAGCGTTACATAAAAAAGGCTCCCCACCACAATACTATTATAATGTGCACATATTTTCAACTCAATAGCAGTTATTTATTAAAAAAATTATATCTATATGTAACACAAATTTAATTTCCTTTTTTTCTGCACGGTTAAGAATAACATTCAAGGTAAAATCAAAAATTCAACCACATGTATTTTTACCTCTTCAAAATGCTTCTTCAGATGCATACTTTGTGGAAAGGTTATTCCTTGGTGTGTCTTCTGTAAATGTTCTTGAATAATCCTTCTTTTTTCCTGTTATTAGACGCGGGTTTTCATTAAAACATGTCAATAAGAATCTTACTTTCTGAGTGCATCAACAAAGATGAGGATGTCGTATTAATTTACTTGTCATATCATCCTCTCTGTATTGAACTACCAGGCAGACAGAAGATTGAGAATAAGGATGGCAGAGGTTATACCGAGTCACGGGGCCCCCTGTTATTTGTTTTGGGTCTGTACAAATGTACGGCGTTATCTTCATCCGTTCATCGCCTGTTGTTTCGGCATTCCGATCGCGAAACGTTTGACGTTTTAATAAACGATTTTTATTTACATCGTGACACGATGCTCGATCTCGAGATGACTTCATTTTAGATGCTGGGCCGATGGACCAATTCTCCTTCGGGATATTACTCAACTCCGCAAAGGCCAGTGAGAATTGCAGTGGTATAGGATACACAAGGGTGGTCATTAACAGGATATAATAATACCTTACACTATGCTAAATGTATACCGCCATTGTCGTATAACATATAACCAAAGACGCTTTCTTCAGCTAAAAAATCACCTAAAGCTATATTTAAAACTACGCAAAAATCGCCTGTTCCAATTTGTGTAGATCAGTGGTTTCTAGAAAACAATGAACAGTGAACATTTGACATGTTTCAGCAATTAGACATAAAATGCGTCCTCCTGTAGAACCCCTTTTCATTTTGTATGATGTTTGAAAACTTAATTATTTCGTGAGTGTTAACTGCAAAAAAGACATCTTTTGACATTATCTTTAACATATTGGTGAGATCCCTAAGCTCTGGCCAAGAGATCGCGAGGTAGACGCTCATGTAAAATCATTTAGTTATTTCGGAATCGAATCATTGTTTGAAATGAAAGTCATGTTATCTTAAATCTAAATAGTCAAGCATTTCCAACCTTACTTGTTTCCCTCCAATTTCGCTCCGCCTCACAATATTCACGATCGAGACTGTGGTACCTACTCCTGTGCAGTATTTCCATAAACAAAATGGTATTTTGCTCATTGGAAGTTCCACCCTAGTGAACTACATACCCATGGATCAAGTGCTTTCGATATTAATGATTGGTGCCTATAAAGTAATAAAAATTTCTTTGGGTTTAAATTAATAGCTGAATTATTGCACAAGAAAACGATGTGATGATTGTGAGAATATCTGTGAGAAAGTCCGGTGATGGAACTTTTAAATAGTACTGACCTTTTTCTTTTAAAGCCATTAGCGCCCAATAATGACCTTAGTCTATAAAAAACTAAATGTGCGGCGACAAAAATGCTTCCATTGATAAACCAGTTGTATTTCTCAAAGAGAGAAAGGTTGTTGATTCTTCAAGGGACTACTTACCTTCCTTAAGTAATGTTTACCTGTTTTAAATGTTATGAAAAGGTTTTAAGAATTGATTCGAAGTGCTCAGCAAACTCAAATATCACACTTGGCAAATAAATTCGTCATCTTTTTAAACATGACGCAATGTTTTGTATTATTTATTAAAGCAAAAGGTATCTGCCCTTCTCAAAAATGTTAATTTTGAATTCATCAATAATAGCAATAACAATAATTATTGCTTGCCACCGTATGTCCATTTAACTGTAGATTGCACTTATGATGGACAGAAGCATTGTACAATGTGCAACGGATAATTTACAAAAGATTCCATGACTTTTGCCTGTAGGAATACATGCGATTTCTGATCAATTTGTCTCAATTATTAAGGAATCAAGAATCAGATCGGTTTTGTTATTTTTTGTTTTTTTGTTTGTTTTTGTAGCTTTATTTAGATGTAAGCAAATTTTCATACATCTAGTAATAAAAAACATATAAGATACATAATAAAATAAATAGAGTCATAAAATTATAACGGAAAGAATACAGTTAATAAAAAAAAAGAAATACAGTTACCCCAGTTCAAAAAAAAAAATAGGGTTTAAGAAATACAGTTAGTACAAATAGAAATACAAGTCATAAATTTTTCTTTATGTATATAGCACATGTTTTACGGAAAGTGCCAAGACTTGAGGCTTCCTTTATGGAATTTGGTAGGTTATTATAAAGTTTTTGCCCTTTATAAAACACGCTGTTCTGTGTACACGTAAGTTTTGTTTTGGGAAGCCTGAAGTCTCGGCAACTCCTCGTAGGATAATTGTGAATATTTTCATGATACATAATATTAGTTTGCAGATATTTAGGGAGCATGTTATTTTTAAGCTTGTACATCATTGTTAATGTATTATATATTATATGTTGTTTAGTTGTCATCATATTTAAGTTTTGTAACATAGTTTTAACTCTAGTAAAGATATTACATTTCAGGAATTTGGGAAATATCTTCTGCCAAACGTTCTTCGTTATTCCTCAAATACTAACATTACAGGGTCAAGGTAAACATTGTTGTTATTTTGCCATTTTGTGATTGTTTAATTACTATGCATACTCCATGCAGGCTCGCTTTTTTTCATTTAACAGGGCTGACTTCTACTATGTCTCCTTGATTAATGGTTTCGTCTTCACTCCATAGGATTTAAAACATTATTGTCGTGATCATTGGAATTTGTTGTAAAAGAAAGTACTAACAAAGAGAGTTTTTAAAACAATTGAACTTTTATTTAGTTCAGGGACAGAATTGTATCAACATCACATAACTTTGAGGAGACGTAGGATTTCTCTCAGTAAGGTAAATTAATGATAACTAATAAAGTAAACGCAAACTTTATAGAAGCGTATAAAAAATATTGTTGTAAGTTTTTCTTTATGTTGAACGTGGCCTTTTATTGTCTTCTGTAATAAATTTGTTAAATAACGTATCGACGCAATGCGCTTTATATAAAGGCAGGTGAATACAATAAATGCATCACGAACAGTGCAGTTTTTAGATCTTGTCGCGAATAGACAAATGGTTGTGCCGTTGTACGGTGCCGTGATATGCACTGACATATCGACAAGAGTCGGACATTTCTATCGTCATCGGGATGTGTGACGTCCTACTATTTATTACCTACTGACTAGCAATGGCATGGATAGCGCAAGACGGGCTTTGATGTACACAACTTCTCAATAAACTAATAAAATTAATAAAATGTAGTTTGTTTAAAACATTGTTTTTAACATACAAATATCTACATGTTTCGGAAGTAAAGCTTCCCTCATCAGGATAGACAGTATACAAAAAATAATGACAATTATAGATAAATAATAAACATAGAAAAAGAAATATGTATGAGTGGACCAATTTCAAACATAAACAAAAATTAACAAGTGATGAACGTAACTAACTAACTAACTAACCATCACGACGTTTCTCCGCAGGGGTAGGCAGAGAGGACGGACCGCCGAACAACTCGATCATGGCATACACTTCTTGCTTCATTCACTTTCATACAACGTCTCATACATTCTCTTCTGTAATTCCGACTTCTGACATGGCCCGACTCAAGTATTTGATACACTTGATCGTGCCACGTCTTCCTTGGACGTCCCCGGCTTCTTCCATTCATATTCGCCTCATATATTCTCCTGACACTCCTTTCTTCATTCATTCCCTCTACATGCCCAAACCATCTAATCGTCCCTTTCTTAATCTTGCTCACTACGCTTAAATCAGCCTTGCATTCTTTACGAAATCTAAAGTGATGAACGTAATTAATTAAAAATGTTAAAATAATTGACAATATTTGATATTTGTCGTAATAAATATATATTTTTTATTATTATTAAATATCAAGTCTTAATTTAATGTTAGAAATTAAAAAAATATATATTTATATTTATTATTAATATAACTAAGATCATGAATATTTGATTATTAATGATACTACTATAGACTATTTTTTACACTTCATGTAATTTCAAAATTTATCTAATTGTAAACTAGTTGTATTCGTAAAAAAATTAAAAGTTTATTTATGTCAAAAGAATAAAAATTATTAAAAATTTATAACAATTTTTTATAATTAATTTATTTATTTAATAAAATAAATTTCAAAAAATTACTATTAATACCAAATAATGTATATACTTATTTTCACATTAATAACTATATTTACAATAATATTAATATAAATTATAAAATAATTACATACTTATATTATTTTATTTTGTAAGCTTATTTTCTTGATTTATTTTTAAATTTCTGCTTAAAATTTATTATTTTAATATTTGAAAGCAATATACGAGTAAGCATATATATATCTATTTTTTCAATTATGTGAACATTTTAAATTAATTAATTATCAGTTATTGTTAATTGTTGTTTTTGTTTTTAATTTGTCTATTCTTACATTATTATTTATCTATGTTTAATATGCCTTCACCTGTAATTATTTTTTAGTAAGCGCTCTATCCTGATGAGGGTAGCTTTGCTTCCGAAACACATAAATATTTATACATTAAAAAACACTGGTATAAACAAAACACTTCTTATTAATTTCTTTAACAATGACGCCACAAAATAATTACACATTTTTTGAAGAAAATATTAATAAAAGAAACAATATTAAAACTCTTTGTACTCGACATTTGTATTTCAAATATAATAATTTATTTTACGTCAACTTATGGATAAGTTTGGAGGCCGAAACAGCTATCACAGTAATAAAAAATAACAAAATCTATGAAGAACTTTTTTATTTATTTTTTATTAGCGACTGTATTAATAAGCATATAAAAATACAAAATATGATATAAATATAAAAATGTTTACAGAATAATGGTTTAAAATATAAAATGGTATACTTATTATTATTATATTATGAAAAACTAATTGATCTTTGAGTGTTTTTCTTAGTCCTCCTCAATAAGATGTCCTGCGCTGAGGCGGAGGTATTTACTTTGATATCATGTCTTCTAATTAGGTGCGCCAAAAGGTCACTTAATAAAAACATTATTAACTTTTATTTAATTATTTAAAAAAAAAACGAATTAAACGAATTTAATACAATACCATTTATTTAATGATTTGAAAATCTAATCATTGTAGAAAATAATATTAACATAACCTAAATGAAACATGAAAACGGAAAAAACGACAGAAAATAAAAAGATTTCAGTCGCATCTGGGAGTCAAACCCAGGACCTCTGCCTATCCGGTGCAACCGCTTAACCAACTTAGCAAATGAGGCAAGTTCAATTTATGTCATCTTCATCGATATCGTATCTCAAATTAAAGATTTGTCACTAATATTCTCCATTTTTTATCCCATTTTATTTTCTGTCGTTTTTTTCCGTTTTCATCTTTCATTTAGGTTATGTTAATATTATTTTCTTCAATGATTAAATAATAAAATGTGGTTTTTAAATCTCAAGAAAAATAATTCGTAATTAAAAATTGATTTGAAAATCGTTTACAAGTCAAAATAAATTTTAATTTGGAGAAAAGCAGTGGATGTAACGCTCGACTATCAGTCGCTCGGTGTGATGCGACAGCGGGTACAGACTTACGCCCTTTTCGACACAAGTTACGCGTAGTAAAAAGGTCTGTATCTTGTAAGTTTAGAATTGACAAAAATTTAAAAAAATGTGTATTTGAAAAACTTTTCGCTTGCCCATGCTTATCTGAATCCCCGATTTGGACTCAAAGTCAATGTGATTACCACTTTACCCCGAGGGTCGTTATAAAGACTTTCACGGGTTAAAACTTAAAACCATTGAACAGATAATCCCTAGAAGGATGACCAATACCGGATATGAAAGAAAACTGACGTCCCATTGGAATCATTATTCATTAAAGACCTTTTCACTCCAAGGTAATAAAATTGCCCTTCCGTACCTTCTGAAATAAATGATCATTATTATTATTATTTTAATTTTATTAAAAATGACACTACAAGTAATTTTTCATTTATTGATGATATAATAATATATTTATTAAATTAATAACAATTATTCCATCATTGTAGAAAATAATATTAACATAACCTAAATGAAATATGAAAACGGAAAAAAAACGACAGAAAATAAAAAGATATCAGTCGCATAAAAATGGAGAATAATATTGACAAATCTTGAATTTGAGACATGGTATCGATGAAGATGAAATAAATTGAACTGGTCTCATTAGCTATGTTGGTTAAGCGGTTGCCCCGGATAGGCAGAGGTCCCAAATGTGACTGATATATTTTTATTTTCTGTCGTTTTTTCCGTTTTCATGTTTCATTTGGGTTACGTTAATATTATTTTCGACAATGATTAAATATTAAAATGAGGTTTTAAATCTCAATAAAAATAATAAATAATTTCGATCAAGTGAGGAAAATTAGCTGAGATATTTCGGGAAACGGACACGCCCGTAACACACTTCTATCGGTTTATCTCTTAAATATGCCGTCGTCTATTGTAGATAAATGACAAAACAATACAGAATTATTAGCTACGTACATTCCAATTTGAACCGCGTAGAAGAACGCGCCAGAATCAAGCCATTGCTCGCTAGTAAAGGGTTCATCTCATGATTTCTATATCAAATCCAACCAGCTCTGATCGAGATTTCCGTCCGTGATTAATATGAAAAATGGCCGCCACCACTCGCTGGATCAGTCGGTATTCCATTGTTACAGCTCACCGTAATCTGTTTTTTTTTTTTTCTGTTTTGTTTTATTGTTGCTCTTCCCGTTTGGAATTTGATTTGTCCGTTTTGACAGGTCAGATTTGGATGCCGACGGTCGAAAGGTAAATAATTATCAAGGATGCAGGCGTAATGATCTTTAGGCATCTGATTTGTATCTTCTAATGCGTCTCCACTTAATAATCGATAGAGTCGATGGACTAGGTATGGGTTAGAATTGGGTAGGTTTATTTTAGGAAGCATATTATTGTGCAAATCAACTATAACGCTATCCAAATTGAAGCGTAACTGGCGCAACCAAGGTAATAAAATAAAAACCATCAATATTTTCTACTGAAACCCTTTTAACAATATTCAATATATCTACAGTGGATAAAATGTATAAAATATATTCATTTATTCTAATTTTTAAATGAAAAAGGGTTAAGTAATTAACAATTTAATACATTCGTGAGATATCAAAATATCATTTAAATCCCACAATTCAGCACTAAGCAAACTCTAAATACCGACCTATATTTAGGAATAATTACTTTAACAATCTTCCTTCAAATCTCAAAATTATAGAAAATATCCACGAATTCCAGCTTAAATTGAAATATTTCCTCAAAATAGTGTAATAATATTTTAATTATTATTATAATTCGATTTTTTGTCTTTTCCACAAACATTGCGTTCATTTCTTTAATAATGAATACGGTTTTTAATAAAAACTAATTTTACGGGATTGATTCCTATTTTACTGCTGTACTAAATAATATTTTATTTTAATATTTTAGCAAAATTCTGTGACCAAACACAAAAACCTTGTTTCCTTAAGACGAGGAATAGTTTTATATATTTTATGTTTAATTAGCTACGCTGTGTTAATTAAATAATATTTGTATATTTAATTGTCAAAAAAAAAACATTATTTTGTATTTTTTCGGCATTCACTATGTAGCAATTTTTAAACATTTTGTTTGGAAGTTTTATTTACTATGTGCTTTTGCTACTTTTGATTTATTAATTTCGCTACCGGTTTCGACACAACTCTGTCATTCACTAGCATTCTTAAAACTAACTTAAATTAAACAAGTACAGAAACAAATTAGTCACCATTAGGTGAGGGTAGTGGGAGTGTTGATCTGGAGGGGGGTAAGCGGCGGGAGGAGTCAAAGTTACTAGGTAACATGGTTAACAAAGGTGACTTACAGGGAGCAATTATTTTGTTAACGAAATTAATTTTAGATTTGATTTTTTTGTTAATTTCTAAAGTTTCTAAGACGCAAAGTAAAAAAAAGTATAAAGTTTTAAGACGGCTGAATAAGATTTTTTTTTATTTTTATTCATTAATACGTCCCAGTGATTAAGATGGAATAGTTTTTAATGAGAAGGTTCTTAACTTCTAGAAAGCAGAAGCTTGTGCCTCTTACTTATAAATTCAATTCAAACTTCAATGACGTTATTACTAAGTTTGCACAAAAAATTACAAAAATGTACAACGACCAAAACACAAAATAAATTTAAATTAAAACACAACCGAGTCTCTGGGAATTTTCAAATGCAATTATTACTTTGGAGCTTATTGTCTTTTTTAGGAAAGTTTCCGTCCATTTTAAAAGTTTAATGGTGCCGTATACACGACCCAAAGTTATTAAAATGTTAGCGAGCTGTAATTTTTTCTTGCTCCTCCGTAATAATTTTAATATTATGCACTTCCAAGGAAATAAAGGGTAGGACTAAAGAACGCGAAGTTTATTTTCAAATTAAGTAATAAGAGGAATGTTTTCCTTTAAATTATTTGGCAAAAACAGTTTCTTTTTGGTGAAGTTTAAAAGATACTTTGGCAAATAAAATTTTATGGAATCTTTTGAAACGATTCTACGATTGTATTAAGTAAATTGATGGTAATTTTTTTGGACGTTTTTTATAAATTTCATTGCCATTGATTTTTATTAATGTTTTAGGATGAGAAGAGAGTGAACTATTTGTATGTGTACCCAATTTGTGAAACATAAAAAAAAATTGAATTCTGATGCGGGATCTAAAAGGAAAATATTTGTTTGTACATAAATTATGTTATAATCTTTACTTCGGTTAATTTATTTACAGAAAGAATAAAAAAAAACCTAAAATATCTGAAATAGGTTAGGAACAATGATAAGTAATAGATTTTTCAACATAACAAAAGTAAGAAATACAGTATTCTAAAAATAAATGTGAACAACACACATATAATAATATAATTCCCCAGTATTGGGTCATGTTAGTACAAAATATTTTTTTACAATATTATTTTGTTAACTGTAAAATGGGAATACACATAAAATTCTTTAATTACATATTTCTATTAAATGAAACCAAACTCTTAAGTTTATCCCGAAGACGATTAATTTTTGACGTAATTTTTTGTAATATAAAATCATATCGCCTTTATTGACTATCCTGATGGAGTTAACCTGATAAATGTTCACACACCTCCTAGAATGACAAGGCAGCACGTCATATTTCACACTGTGGTTATAAGAAAAAACCCTCAAATGTTCTGTATCATAAATAGTACTAAAATATTACATAAATGATAATGAGTACTGTCAAGCAGTTGAAGAACTTGAATTATAATGTATTTTCCTATGTTTTGATCTGTTCCTTTCTGCATGCTCCTTGCTTTGTTTTTGTTTGATAATTATTGTGATTAATGTGTTTCTAGAATAAAAGTTTGTTTAAGTAATTGCATAAAGGGATATACATTTTTAACAATTATTATTACATAAATACATAATTAAGAAATCTGACAATGTGTGACAGTCAAATAATAAATCGACACGTGTCATACAGACTAAACGTCCTGACGCTATTTATTCATTGTATATAAAAATCAAAGTAAGTTTGTAACATTGTTTGTTTGTCATCGATGTTCTCGAAAATCACTGGACCGGTTTCGCTGAAAATAGCACAGCTTGTTTTTATTAGTGCCGGGAAGGTTTAGAAATTAGTTTTAATGAAATCCAATATGTAAAACTGTTGCTTTAACGTTTTAAACTTATTATGAGAAACATTGAACCCGCCATGTTTATTAAGGTTAGCTCATAGATATAGCACTATGGTTAGCCACAGATTTCATTTTCATAAGAAGAAGGTTTTTTGGGTAAAATATTTTCAAAATGGAAAACACGAGTAGGTACCTACTTAAGAATTTTATGATTTAGATATAAATCATAAAATTTGAAAAAATAAACGTTTGGAATGAAATAAAATATTCAAATGAATGTTTCTTTATTTGGAGATAGTTACTTTCGCTGTTAAATCAATTATGCAAGAATTCGCAGCTTCTTGACTTTATTCAAAAAAAAAATCCCGAGCAAGGCCGGATACATAATAAATTACTTCTACTGTTTTACCTGGTAAACCGCCTTACCTGGGAGTAGGCGGTGGAACAATAAAAGCAAATACAATGCCGTGCATGCAAAATATATCCGCTGGGATTTTTTCACAAATTAGCAAGTTTCATCTCATTTTGTACTTGAATTCTCATTTAAACTTTTGCCCGGCATCCTCTGGGAAAGTCTGGCTGGAAGTTTCCATGTTGCATAATAAAGTTTTGCACTTTGCGCAATAAAAATTAGTCGTCATGTTAGGGAATTTCAAAGAATTTATTATTCATAGAGCGCACAAGTAAACATTTTTTTGAAAATTCCATTGGGTACGTTCCTTATTCATATGAAAATAAACTGCTTTTTTTCAGGATTCAGTTCATCATTAAATAGAATTAACTGGCGTCCTTCGTGAATTTCTTGACTCACTGAACCATGGGTTGCGGGTTCAAAACTCACTGTGTGTGTGTGTAAAGCGTAGTTTAATTATAGGGGTATTCATTTAATATTTCATATAGAAAAAATTATAAATATTTTTTCAATACTAAATTTGCACCTCGTTCCAAAGTTGAAAATATGTTCTTTCAGGTAAATCTTCATGAGAAACCTCAATACAAAATCGTAACATTTCGTTGCTTGAAATGGCTGCAGCTATATTCATGGATCAGATCTACAGCCAGTACTTCTTAACTTTTCTGTTCCCTTTTTTCCTTTACCTTCTCTTCTCCCATTTTCTTCAGCTATACTGCTTTCCCCAAATTAGTAAAACATCATAATTCAGCTGGTTCCGTTAGTCATTTATACAGGGTTATTTAAAATGATAAACTCAATTTCGCATATTTTCTTCTGATGCACATGGTCGGCCTGGCTTTTTGCTTTACAGAGACATCCAGTTTGCTCAAATTCGTGATAGCTCGAGAGCGAGTTAATGGCGAGTTCTTTCCTGCATTAGTATTATTTTATTTTAAACATTTTTATTTATCTATCTATTTTACTTTTTTATAGTTCCCTACTTTCTACGCTAGCTTGGGCCGTTTTGAAGCAAGTAGTCCATTTCGTTTTACGGTAAAGTAAAATAAAATTATCTATTTGTATTACAGATGTGTAGTACACTTTACATTATTTAATATAAAATAAATAATGATACCATCGACAAAATAGTCATTCTAACTGGAGGTCCAATGTTAAAATGCAGACGAAAGGTACGCTGCACTACTGTTGTCGACTATGTTTTACAGAACTCACAACCACAGAAAATCTTGTGCTGCATAGTAGGCATTTTATTCACAATCGACGCGAAGATGGCTGTTTGGCGGTGGGAGCACTATAGCGGTCATTTGCCCAACTATGAGTGATCGAGCAATTGCTATGTAGATCATTCACATATAACGCATACTTCATAAAATATGTAAGTCCATCATTTTGAATAGCCCTGTATTGTATATCTTAGCGTGGGTGTTTTATGCTTTCAGTTCAAATTTAAAAATAACGCTGCATCTAGTCTTAATTCGCAACCCATCCGGTTACGGCATCACCGGATACTCGGGAGCCTTGTATGCACAGGGCTCAGTTTTTTTAGATGCATACGAGTATAATAATTTGTGGGTAGATACCAAAAAGGGAGATAACCAGCAATAGTAAGAATTACCCTTTATATTACATGAGCTTCCAAGAAAAAATTGAAAACATATTCATAATCATTTTTATAAATAAAAAAAAATATAGAGAACTACCTCCTCGTACGTGTGCATGAAAGCTACAAGTATTTCTGTAGTGGTGGGTCCAAGGTCTGAATGAATTTTCCCTCCAACAATGAAAAACACTTTGTTTTATTTTCAGTAACAAAGTAGAATTTTTAATTAACAGGCAGCTTTGTCGAGCTTATGATCATTAATGTACGGGTTTTTAAATGCGAAATTTTCCTTTTTTGTACAAGTCTCGTTTGTTATTTCAAGAGAAAATTATTATTCATACAAAATGCTGTACAAACGACGCCAAAGAAAAATATGCTCTCTTTCGTAAGGGACTCAATTTCTTAGTTCTTGATAATGATTTCAAAGTGGACGCCTGGAGTCACAAATTTTGTCATGTTTTTAAGAACGATTTTTTTTAATATCCATTAGTCATAGTGTAAGTCATGATTCTTATATTCTGCTTAAATATAATAGTAATTACAAAAACAGTTGGTCCGGTTAGTGGCCGAGTGATCCAAAGCGTCGGGCACTACTGTGGAGTGAAAAAATTGTTTTTTCATGTTTCGCCTTTCCTATATTAAGAATCGGTGCCTTGGTAGTACATCGTACATAAGTACACACAATATCATCAAATTCTTTTTTTCATTTTAAAGTGGCGCACTGACGCGATAGTTTTATAAAAGTGATTGTATTCAGAAATTGCAAGTAGAAAGGCACCTCGGTTATTCAATTTAAAGTCGAAAATACATTTTATATCCATCTGTCTAATTCAATCCTTCTTCCACCCGACCTTTGACATTATCTTGCGTTTCCACAGAAGCAGTCAATCAGTCACAAACAGCATCAGCGCGGAGCGCACTTTCGTTGAAATAACTGCGCTAACTCGATTGTAACCTTTTCGTAAAATACCTAAAACGAGGATTGATCATATCCTGTGACTAAATTAAATAAAAAGACAATCTTTTACCAACTTATTCGGTTTTAATAAAGTGTTATTTGTGATTCCGATTATAAATTACTTGCTGTAGCTTTCCAATGGGAAAGGTCCTTCTTTGTGAGAAATATTTATTCGGAATAAATGCAACTGATTTAAAAAGTTGCGGAATAAAACATCTATTACTGTTAGATCTCAAAAGCAAATTACAAATATACTGCTCGTCTGTCTGTGACTGATTGACTGCATCTATGGAAACGAATAGTAGGTTTAAATATCTGGTTAAAGAATGAGGGAATTAGATAAGCGAGTATCAAATGTATTTGTGACGTTAAACTGGTCAAACCGAGGTGCTTGTCTACTTGCAATCTCTGAAAAAAATCGGGTCAGTACGCCACCTGAAGATGAAGAAATAATTTGATGATATTTCGAGTACTTCCAATGTACTACCGAGACACCGATTGGTAATATATGAAAGGCGAAATTCTAAAAAAAAGTTTTTTCACTCCACACTATTTGGGACGCATCCTGGTGCCGCGGGTTTAAACCTTTGCTGGCTAAGACATACGAGTACATCATTACACAAGCAACATTTTTAGCTCACAATGATTGTTATAAGAGGAATTTAAACTAATTTATTGCTTTATTTACTTCATTTTAATTAAATCACATTTAATACTGTTATTACTAAGTTCTGTGATAGCCGTTTCGGTCTCCAAAGTCACTTTTAAACTGAACTGAAAGAACTATTAAAATTGATCTACTTAAAAAAAACTTCGGTTATTCGTAATTTGGGGATGTTTGCCTTTAGGAAGGAAAATAATTATCAACAAATAATGCAATTACTTACAACTGTCCACTACACAGCACAATTCAGACACATTGGTACTCACACGCGTTCACATAAACACACACACATCCACTTATAAACTATATACATTTGCGGAATACTGTTTTACCTTTAACTCTATCATTCCCTAGCATATTGTACTAACCCCGCCAGTAAAATGTATATTTACTAGATATTTCATAGAGACATATCATTGGTGCCGATCCTTGTAATAATTTTCTAAAACCCTACAAAGTATACACCACCCGTTTTATTTATGTACCCTTTGTTTCTAAAAATAAAATAAAATTAGCTATATTTTTTATTTTTTAATTATTTTATTGAAGTTTAAAAACCACATTGTAATATTTAATCATTGTAGAAGATAATATAAACATAACCTAAATAAAATATGAAACCGAAAAAACAACAGAAAATAAATAAAATAATTAAAAATTAAAAAACTTAATATAGATGTCTCACATAAATAAAAATAAATCGGATATTTATCCGAGACACTATTTAGGTTGCAACTGTGTTCGTAAAGAACTTTGTAGTCAGCATAAAGATATCTACCAATAATATGGGATTAAAAAAATAAAGGATGATATTGACAAAGTCTTGAATTTGAAATATGTTATCGATGAAGATGACACAAATTAAACTGGTCTCTTTAGCTAAGTTTGTAAAGCGGTTGTCCCGGAAAGACAGAGATCCTGGGTTCGAGTCCAGGTGCGACTGATATCTTTTTATTTTCGGTTGTTTTTTCGGTTGTTTCATGGTTCATTTAGGTTAATTATGTTAATATTATCTTCTACAGTGATTAAAAAAGCTAGATCTACGTTCGATACTATTTAGACAAGGATTTTAAACTTGCTAAAAGTGCCAAATATATATTATCTCCTGATGATGCTTTTTCTATTGATTTATGTATTCTATACCATTGAGAACGTTCGTTAGTAGATTCTTACCTATACTCTGGTGGACATCCGTTTGTAATAAAATAGTAAAATCTATAGGTAGGTACGCTGGAATTATTAATATAATCGACATTTGTACATATTAATATTCATATCAACTAATAATTTGAGTCGGTATCTACTCGTCGAGGTGTCGAGAAGTTATTACCGATACACTGTGCATTATTTGTTTCGATTGGAATACCGGCGCTGTTCCCGGTTCAGAAGCAATTAAACCCGCAAAGTAAAAGTACCAACACGAGTGTGCTTGTGTATTTGGAATTCGGTACTCGGCAAAGTACGCGCTCTCTACTCCTACAACACGTGGTGAAGGAACACGATGGTCGTACCGGTATACAAACGGTAAACTCGACGGTGGGTTACACATTTTCGCGCTTTCAATTTCGGTTACCGCCAACCAAAGTTCCCGGCAGTAGTTAAATAATATTTGTCGGCTTATATGTAATTAAATATGAATGGCTTCAATTTCTGTGGAACTGCGACTGTATTGGAAAACAATTTTCAGCTCTCCAGAGCGTCAAAGTGAGCCGGAAATCTAGCGGCAGCGCCGTATGCAGAGTCTCTAAACTCACGTATTATGAAAAGTTTTAATGAATTTTGATTGTAAACCTACCCTCGGAGTTAAATTGAATACCCATACTCTCCACGAACAAAAGCCTGTGCGAAATTTTTCACTATAGGCTTGTTGTAGGTTGTAAGCGTGCACTCGATGTGAAAGAAATGGATTAAAAATCTTGCATAACATGAGAATAGAATTTTAAACACTCGATCGGAATTTGACAGAGTTTTATCAAAAATATTTCGACTATGGTGCCGCCAAATTATCTAAGCTCATGTGGGACTATGACGGGCAAGATGCACGCGTAACAACAATTAACATTGGATTACCAGGGACCATAGCACGGTCGATCGATAAAACCCTATATCGGTATTATATTGACTAAATCCGTCATCTACGGTTATTAGGCGGCGTTAGGCGTTATATGCGAGTACGGTCAACAATTGATATAATATATTCCGACAGCCGGTAGACAAAGGTACGCCTAATTTTGCGCGGCCTCTTAGGTGACAGACAAGCTTCGGTTAACTGTAAATATACGCAGTTTTTTGAATAATGTCATTCGATATTCAAAATGACTGGTTTATTAATGAACGGAGGTACACTACCGAAGCTCGTAGAATTGGAATACAAAGCATACGCGACGAATTGAATCCGTTCGAGCTTAGAGAAACAGAATTCAAACAATTGTACAGAATATCCCAAGTTATGACTAAAGACTTTATTGACCAATTAAATCCCCTTTTAATGTCAAAAAGTACATGCGGACTATCAATGTATGTAAAAGTGAATGTATTTAATATTATCAAGATATCTTAGTAAATAATTTATTCGTATGTACGTTTGATGTTTAGGATTGCTGATCAATAGACAATACCCTGCAGTGTTGCTGCCGTAGGGTGATTTCTCATTTATTTCGTTGTCAATATTGGGACGGCTGTCGATACGCCTAACGAGTGAAATATATATCAAATCGTCGTCAGTTAAGCATATCTATTCGATATTGCTTACTAAGTTATCGATTTGACCGGGCTTGATATTTATTTTATTTATTTATTTGATTATACGTCCATCTGGGTTTTTACATGGATTTTAGAATAAAATATTATGACTTATCGAAAATTACAAGTACATTGAGATTCTAAACCATAAAGTAATGAACCATCTTTTTCAAATGTTTAACAGTGACATAAAATAGAAAAAACAATATTATAACACAAATCATTATCGCTACATTATCCAATCTCTAATATTACATATCGTACGATTCATCAACATGCTGGTATAGATGACGCTTTACTGTATAAATGGAGTCAGCAAATACATCAACAACACCTCCAAACCTGTTACCCAGATCATGCATCCTATTGGTTAATGAATGAGACTGATAGTTGGTTATGTAAGTGTTGCAGAAAAATGTAACAGTTTGTCTTGTGTTCCTCGTCGGCACATTTAATTTAATAATGGCGAAGATGGCAGGGCTGTTAATTATGTTGTTAATGATTCTATATAATACTAACAATATTCCTAGGATACAGATGACATGTGTTATCTGATATATTTTTTTAAAATTATCACAGTGTGTTTTTGCACGGATGAAGTATTTATTTGTTCATTTCTATTTATTTAAAGACAATTTTTATAATATAAGCAATTATTATATAGGATGGTGCTTATATACTGTAAATTATGAATATATAATAGAGTCTCATGAACTCCTCACTTGGAGAACCTGTACTGAGGTGTTCACGTATTTATTAAATAGTATTATTGCAAAATGGTTATACAATTATGCTTAAGAATAATAAAATTATAGTAAAAAGACAAAAATGCAAAATTAATTATTTCCATTTAATGTAAACATTGTTATGTTTGTTTTGGTGTAATTAAGTTATGGGAAAAAATTTGTTCTTTCTTATTTTATACAGACTTATTAAGTTTTAATAAATGTCTTTGTGTATTCTGTCTTATTTATTTTATTTTATTGCGTAGTCTTTAAGAGGAACGGCTGCGCTACCTGTCTCATACATAACTTAATTTTGAATTTGAGACCAAAATACCTAACTAAACTGAATGAAATATTTTTTTTAGTTAACGGTTTAGTAAATATCTGGTACGAATGTATTTTATTTATTTTTGTTTTACATTGTGAGGTATATGTCATGAAAAAAAAAACAATTTTCAGAATTTCATAGGCAACATAGAAAATTATTTGCGGTTTCTGTATTTTAAAAAAATATATATTTACGTATCATATTTGCTATGTAAATATGATTACGTAAATAAAAATATAAAAAACAAAACATTGAAAAAAAAAAGTTTTTTCAGGTCGATATTTAATTTAATTTAAAGTCTACCATAGTGGTTATTTTAATAGTTAAAAAAAATATATATATATATTTTATTATATTTTCCCAAATAATTGTTAAAGATGCCTCTAAAATCGAGAAAAATCATTTCATTTAAAAAATCATTGCCTTATTTTCATAATGTAAAACAAAAATATTTAGTATTTTGACCTCAAAACCAAAATTATGTTTTGTATGAAACAGGCAGCGCAGCCGTTCCTCTTAAAATGTCTTTGTCCGTGGGTGGTATATTTTAATGGGATATTAAGGGTGAAGTTTTTTGAATATCTTATTAAAATATTGAATTGGGATTGTAGGGGGATATGATGATATGAAAGATTGCAAATTTAGCACAAAATTATCCAATTATCATAACGAATGTGTCCACACTTCACCTAGCACCATAAAAAATCTCGTTTATGCGTGATCTTTTGTACTTGAATATGCAAGAATGCATAATTAAATGCACCTGTATTTGTACATATTTACTTGATATCATGGTGGATTGTGTATTTAACATCCCACACAACGCTAACAACACGTATTACTATAAAAAAAAATCAGTGACATGAATTTACTAATTCTTTTCAATATGTTTTCTAATCATTGCATTTGCATACAATGAAGTCTACAAATAAGTTGAACGTAATCTCTGCGAAAACACATATTTAAACATAATATTTTACATTATCTTGAGCTGACCTGAACGGTCAGTGCTATTTTTTAGTATTTTTGTCTTCATAGCACTAACCAGTACAGTAAATATGAACTAAACTTATCAATGTGTCCTAAAACGGGATTTGTTCCTAGTTAGTGATTCAAAGTTTTATCAAATTTTTGTTACTAAAAAATAAATATTATTACTATTATTTCTGGCGTTTTAAACTTTTACAAATAGCTATGAAAGTCATATAAATTAATAAAAAAATATTATAACTTTAACGTGTTGTAGGTACCTACCGGCTGTGTGTAGTTTTTCAAGTTCGGGTAAGAATTGTGTTTTAAACATTAAAAAATGGCCATTGGGTATACACGGTGTTCGGAAACTAGTGGTATAAGCGGAAAACTGGGGAATCGACATCGGACGGAAAACAAAAAAAAAATCGATTTGTGCATTTTGATTTAGTTTTTATTTACCTTTTTTTCTTTTTTTCGTAAACTTTTATGTTATACAACTATTGGAGCCGGTTATTTGCTTGAACGCATTAAAAAAGATAATAAACAGCTGATAAAAATCCCAAAGAAATGATTTTTTTTATCCAAAAACTCCAACGTCCGACTCGATTTACTCGAAAACGAAAGCTCAAATTAAAATAAATGGTACAAAGCTAAAAAATCGACTCCAAATGTGATATAAATTAACCAGTTTACCACCTGAATCACAAATTTCCAGACCCCGTGTATTATCATGTTCCCTCTGATCTGAATAAACGAGCATACCAGTTTCATACCCAATTACACAAAAATGTTTTTTTTATTACATCACTTTCATGGTTAGTTTTTCTTAGGGTAGGCACTACTTTTCAGTCTTCATGGACTGCACGCCACTGTTATTATAAAATTAATAGAAAAATAACTACATGTATAAAATACGAATACAGAGTTTTAGGTGGAAAAAGCATAAACTAATATAATAAAAATACAGTAATGCTTTTTTGATGTGCTTGTAGGTAGCTTATAAAGCTAAAAATCGTATTAAAGTTTTAATTACGCGAGCTTTGGAGTCAAAGCGTATCTCCAATCTACGGCCGCCGTTTGACCATTGAAGAAATGATTTAACTTTACCAGTGGCGGAGCTGCTTTTGGGGGCTATGGCAAAGTATTACAAATAAAAAAGGTAAATCACAAATAGTAAGTTGTGTCTGCAAAGGTTTTTCATGATTGGTAAATTGTTCTAGATTTGGAAAGAATGTAAAACCATTTAAAAACTATTTATCGTGAATACTGAACAATACTGGCAAACGCCCTGAGCAATTGGGATTATGGCATCCCCATTTTTATGGAGAATTATATATGGTTGACGGGAGTGCCGAGAGGAAGGGTATGCTGAAGAGGAAGATTGGAAAGTATCAGCCTATTCAGATCGGGTCGTTAAATACGGCTAAGGCCATTTCGAGCAAAGTTTCGATTCTGAATGCTGAGCTTTCATCAGAGCCATACATGAGTATCTAATTCTCTGGAAGATATATTTAAGGTCATATTTAGTGACCAGTTTTTATTAGCCATTTACTTCCAAACCAACTTTTCAAAGATCTCCCAAAATCCATCAGTACCACATTATACCACCTATTAGGGATGTCATAGTCCCACTAACTGTGGACATTAGGGTCTTGCGCGAGGTCGACATCTCTGCAGTGCTTCAAGAAGTTCTGCAGCGAATCGTTCCTGACTGCACGGTCAGCCGCACAACACCATTGATAAATCATTAAATGGATACTTCTGTTGTGATCAATTTGTTTTATTTTATTTAAGTGTAGAGATTCTATGTAACTTAAACTTCATATTATTTATGCGGGAACTGTTGAAAACCAGCTCCACCCGGGCTCCAGAATGTATAACTGAGTAGTAACTTTTTTATCAATTACTAAAACGAAGTTATATGATAAAATAAAAAATATATAACAATAACTTATTGATAAAAAACGTTATTATTATTATAATTTCTTCAAAAGATTGGTATTCACATCGTAGCGTCATTATTAATAAATTACTCAAAACATTACTGCGTTTCGAAAGCGATGCTTTCTTCATCAGGAATATATAGAATACTAAAAAATAATAATGTCAACTATAGACAAATGATAAAAATAGAACACAATAATGAAAGAATAGACAAATTATAAACATAAACAAAAATTGTTTAAAGCAAGTAAGTAATTAATCACAAATGTTAATAAAAAAATAATCATAAAACATACAAATTTATGTTAGAAATTAAAAAAAAGAGATTATTTTTAATTTTAACTTTAATAAGAAAATAAATTAAAGAAAAATAAATTTATTGAATGCACCTCTATCAAAAAATTAATTTATTGATACTGTTATTACAGATTTTTAAAACTTCCCATCCTTTCTCCCTTCATATCTTTTCCCACTTCAAATCTAGCTTCATAAAATTACCCTAGTCAATAATAATTGGATAATTTGTATAGCGCCGTTTTTGTGAAAAATCACCTTAAGGGCGCTGTACAAATATTTCTTAACTAATTATGTATAAACAGATACAGAAAAACATATTTACCTGGCAGGTCGCTTCAGATGAACACAGTTTTATTAGAAAATTTATTTATAGAGATGATAGTTTTACATGGTTACTTGTTGCTTCTTTTCTATTGATGTTACATTTATTAGAAGATTGGTGGCACAAGAAGAGTTGGTATTTATTGAAATACTTATAATTTTTAGGACTGGAATATATTTATAAAATGACCTTAAAAGCGTAAGAAGCTTTTAATAGATATTAACATTTTTTATTAGTTAGATAGTATGCTTTAAATTCCGTTGGCTCCGGGCAATAATAATAATAACATTTTTTTTTAAAAAGGCTCAAGTTTCATTACCTCATAAGCCAACCCTGTACACAATTTTTTTCCTATTTTTAATCTCCCTCCCGTATTCATGCGAGTGTATAGTCCCAATACGGCAACACGCTGCGTTTACATCTCGGCAATAATTTGACGGCGGCCCAGCAGCTCCCAAACAAATTATTAAATTTAAATTATTAGAAAGGCCGTCACGGATTAACTAACATAATAGAGCCGTAATGAAATCAACTGGCCGGCCTCGGATCGGACT
>JAHDVE020011603.1:0-29817 GCA_022606495.2 Halesus radiatus | reverse complement strand
CAAAAATGTTACAATTCCAAATGTGTTCCGTAAATGCATACAAGTGAATGCCAGTAATGTTACAATTTATTTGTTTCAAAAGTATTACAAATTCAAATGTGTTCCGTAAATGCATACAAGTGAATGACAGTAATGTTACAATTTATTTGTTTCAAAAGTGTTACAAATTCAAATGTGTTCCGTAAAAGCATACAATTGAACGCAAATAATGTTACAATTATTTTGTTTCAACTTTCAAAATTTCAAATAAATATTAGAATCCATTTGTTTAAACAATAGTATCTTTCAAACTTTTTATCATATTCTATGAAAAGATTTTAACCGTTTTACATTTTTACAACTTTTTGAGATTTTAAATTTTTAAATTGATATATGGATTACGAATTTTAAAATGCAATCATTCTAACATACATCCTAACCTTGACAAATTTACATATTTTCTTGTCATATTTTCTTGCCATATTTACTGCATACTGCATGGGAATTATGTAATGACCACTCGCGAAGAAAGATCTAACGAAGAACCAGGAACAGAAAATCTCATCATAATTCCAAAAAAAGACTACGGCAAGTTCACGATGGAAGAACACAATGCATCGACGTCAGACGTTCATCAGGTTTCTGTACGTTTACCACCCTGTTGGCGGTCCAACATCACCCTTTGGTTCGCTCAGGCCGAGGCTCAGTTCGTTAATTCAAGGATAAAGGAAGATTTTACTAAATACAACATCATAATTGCTGCACTCGACCAAGATACCCTACAATGTGTAAGTGACATCGTAACAAATCCTCCCGTACAAGAAAAATACGTACGTATCAAAACGGCACTCATCGAACGACTACAGGACTCGGAAGAAAAACGCCTTACTCGACTCCTCACTGGCATCCAGTTAGAAGACAGGAACCCAACAGGTCTACTCCGACATATGATGGAGTTGGCTGGACCGTCTTTAGCAAAGAGTGCCATCGTAAAAACATTATGGCTGCAGCGACTTCCACAACATATCCAAGCGATCCTATCCGCGCTGCCAGACAACGACCTCAATCAACTTGCTTCTGCGGCAGATAAAATAATCGACGTCTATAATTCGAACGAATGTGCTGCAGTCGAAAGAAACGAAAGACCAGGATCCTCACGACAGGAAGACAACTCGATACTGCTGGACCTTCAAAAACAAGTATTGCAGCTCACTCATGAAGTGAAGCAACTGAAGGCATCGCAGGTCAATCCACAACCTGATTTCCACAGACGGGGTAGGCAGAATTTTCCAAATCATTATCATCAATATCCATCAAGACAAAATCCACCTAGACGACCAAGATCAGGATCACAGGGGAGATCTCTGAACAGAAATTTCAATGGATATTGCCGATGGCATATTAAATTTGGAGAAAAAGCATACAGATGCTACAAGCCGTGTTCCTTTCCCAAAAAACACACAGGGAAACGACGACAAAATCCCACAGACTGGACTTCCCATTCTGGACTCCAGAATAAAGTAGCTGACAACCTATCTCACATTGAAGAGATAAACTGTTCTACTACAATTGACTATGGGAAGATGGCAGAAGCGCAGTGCCAAAACGACGAAATTATTAAGGCAAAAGATGACACCGGCCTCTCCCTGCGTCAAATGGTGATACCCGGCACTGACAGATCACTATGGTGTGACATATCAACTGGCCATGTCAGACCTTTTGTTCCAGCTTCCATGCGAACAGAGGTTATTAAAAGCGTTCACAATGTCTGTCACCCAGGCATTCTAGGGACAACGAAGACAATAAAGTTGAGGTTTGTTTGGCCCAACATGGCGAAAGATATAAAAAACTTCGTAAAACAATGTATCCCTTGCCAGAAAGCGAAAGTCACACAACATACAGCAGCTCCACTATCGACATACGTTTTACCAGAAGACCGCTTCCGCAATCTTCATATTGATTTAGTTGGCCCTCTTACAGCATGCAATGGTTATCAATACCTGTTGACGATGATCGACAGATTCACCCGCTGGCCTGAAGCTGTACCATTAAAGGACATGTCTGCTGAAACAGTAGCAACCGCACTGATGAACCACTGGATAACTCGTCACGGTACCCCGGAGACAATTACTACAGACCAGGGACGTCAGTTCGAGAGCTTCTTATTTAAGAAGCTAACAGATAAAGTTGGTATCAAACATACAAGAACCACCGCTTATCACCCACAGGCCAATGGCTTAATAGAGAGATGGCATCGTACGCTGAAAGCCTCTCTTATGGCAAGTGGCGAGCCGAACTGGTTGGAAAATCTCCCACTAATTCTACTCGGATTGAGATCCACAGTTTGTGAAGACCTAAAATGTTCCCCTGCTGAACTCACGTACGGTAGAACATTGAGACTACCTAGCGATTTCTTCACCGAAACGCCTAGAGAAGATCCTGATACATACGTCGGTCGCTTGCAGAGAAAATTCGAAAATATTAAGCCAACACCTGCCAGCGCTCATGGATCAAGAAAGTGCTTTGTACATAAAGACCTAGCTCAGACTACCCACGTCTTTCTGAGAACAGACGGTGGAAGAAAACCCCTTCAAAACCCTTATGAAGGTCCCTACAAGGTAGAAGAACGCGATGAGAAGACAGTCGTCATCAGCATAAAAGGAAAGCCTAAACGTGTCTCCATAGACCGACTGAAACCTGCTTTCATACCTGTAGAAGACAACGTGCCAGCTTACGCATCTGTCCAGGAACCACTCCCAGAAATCAAACGAACTAGATCTGGTCGCAGAGTACATTTTCCCGACAGATACCTGTAGTAATGCAATTAAATTGGCAAATTAAATTAATTATTTTCTTTCTACAAAACCCATATTAAACTCAAAGAGGCTAAAAGAAATTTAAAAAATAATGCCTAAATAACATATTCAAGTCATAGCTAACCATGTATATTTTTTAAAGTTACTGATACTAAAGTCTACAATTTTTGTATAAAATTTTGAACTCTAGTACTGTTGTTATACAATTTTTATTTAAAAACATAGCGCAGAAACACTATGTATAAAGAAATGCTTCTCGGTCATCGACGAGATGAACCGTTGTAATATTGAAAAGTTTTTCATCTTTAAAAACATGTACACCATGTAACTAGTTGTAAGAAAATGCCATGGTAACGTAAATAAACCATTTAACTAGCTATAGTAATTTTAACATTACACAATATCTTACACTAAATATAGAAAATGTATCATATATAAATATAATTGCATAAAGATATCTGTTACCTAAAGAACATGATAATATGTATTATGCTGACCATATAATCAACATAACACATGTTAAAAGGTTATTATTAAAATTATTGTTTACTGATATATTCACCATCTTACCGAAGCATAGGTAAGCAATCGTACAAAATATACTCTTGTTCGTTCATGAAAAATGATAATACTATACAACCACAATAACGATAAGTTAGAAATAAACACACAAAATAAGACTCAAATTTCATGAACACAACTTTATATTTTTGTTATAGGCATAAATTAAAAACATTTAAATTTTAAGCTTAAATTCAATAATAATTTTCTTTTTATTCCAGTGATAGGGAAATCACTTTGTTGAATAATATAAAAATCCTGTATTATACTTACCAGATATATATATGTTGATTTTAATCAAGCTTAAGTTGTCTGAAATAACGACTTGTATTTAATCGTAAGTCACTTGACTCCTTTATTTGCTCAAAGCAAAATGTTTATTTAGGAGGTAGCTTAAGTATTTATTATTTATACTATTAATACAATTTAAGATGACTTTTAAAGTGATGTTATATATTTAAAATAAGTCTTAAAGAAAAAATGTCGAATGTAATTATTTTTAGTTTATTTACAATATGCAAATGCAACACAATTATCTTTGATTTATATTAATCAACAATAAGCTATTTGGAGTATATACTTATTGATCTACATCAAAGATAATTGTAAGAATATGTATTAGTATTACATCCATACTTTAAGATTATGTAATTTTAAGTCGTTTAAGAAACTGGGCGGAAGGTATGTAATATGCAAGCAACTTATTAGCCACAAAGTTTATTTTTTCTTATGGTAACCCTTCATTCAAATGACAACCGACCGACTTTCTGATATCCACAGAACAGGAGAATTATTCACTTTTCTGCTCCCTGCTGATTCGGTCGTGTTGTAGAACTTACTAGTAACTTGTTGATTTGCATAATGCATCACTTCTAGTTTTTAAATATACCTTCTGAACTTTGTACGCGTTGAGAAATAAATCAATCAAATGATGAACCTTCTTTCATTAATATCTCCGCGACAATCTTTAACGAAAGCGCTTGGTAAGTATTGGTAAGTCCACACAATACACTACATACCGTCAAACATAAGTAATACAGATTAACACAAACGTTAAAGTATGAAAATCTTTCCAGGATGTCACAAAAAAAAAAAATTGACGTATCCAATTTTCTATGACAAAAATGGATCACAGTGCTGCCAGGGATATTGCTAAAAAAATAAATAAAATTCATTACCTGGTGCTCTCATCCTCGAGCCTGGCAACCCCGTCCCTCCACTGGAAGAGAGATTTAAAAGCGGCCAGCTGTTTGACGTTCAAACGCTTTCTGGATCTCACGTAAAGATCCATGAAGCTGTTTTCGTGCATCACGGGCTTAATGTACGTCTGAAACAATCGACAATATTGAGGTAAATTTAAGAAACTTGTTAGGGTTACATTGATAATGAGAGTTAATTTCTATAGCGCAGTTTTGTGAAGGTTCACCTCAAGTGCTGATGGTACATCTATATCGATGGCTTAGAGTTAAAATGTTGTAACTACAAAAAAAAATTGTAATTATGTTTGGATCATATTTTTGTTAGATATAATAGCAAACACAAAGAAACTGACATACTCTACGCATGTGTTTGTGACTTCATCATTGCAGACCACTTTGCAACAGCTGTGAACATTCCGTACTATAAAACTAATAAACGGCCTACAAATAAAGGGCGGAAAGTCCCAATTTTATCTCAAAAACGAATAGATTTTTCAATTAGAAATTATAACTGGAATGCTTTGCTTCAGACAAATGATTGCAATAATTTATATAGTCAAATAAAAAACAAGTTTAACGAAGTATATGAAAATAGTAAAATATTTATAGATGTAAAACCCAATGCAAGACCTTGGATTATAAAAGAATGGATGACAGAAGATATTCTATCACACAATAAAAAACGAGATTCTTTATTTAAGCGGTGGAAAAGCTCCCCAACAAATGCAATTTATGAAAAACAATACAAATCTTTTCGTAATTTTGTTACTAAATTAATAATAAAAAGTAAAACAACCTTTTTCAATGATAAATTTAAGAATAATTTTTCAGATATCAAAAAAACATGGGATGAGATAAATAAAATTCTAGGACGTAGGACAAAGAGTAACTGTGACGATGTAATTAGTAGGTTTATGTTAAAAATCAATCTGCGGAAAATGTTACAAACCAATTTGTTAATTATTTTTCAGATAACATAGCCTCAATGGTTCATAAATGTGATTTTAAGGCGTCAAATATTGTCCCGATAGAGTCACCGCAAAGTTTGTATATACCACGAGCATCACTCGCAGACATACTGAGTATAGTCAAACTTCTCAAAAATTCAAAGTCCCCCTGGCATAGATAATATCCGAATGTTTGACATAAAAAGACACATAGATATTTTGGGTCCTATATTAACCCATCTGATCAACACAATTTTAACACAAGCTGTGATACCAGATGAACTCAAATGTAGTATTATCAGACCTATTTACAAAAATGGGAAACATACTGATATAGAAAACTATAGACCGATTAGTATATTACCCGCTCTAGAAAAGATTCTTGAAAAATACATATCTTTAAAACTAACCAAATACTCGGAGTGCTTTTCTTTAATAGATCCTAATCAATTTGGTTTTCAAAAAAAAAAAAGTACTGAAATGTTACTTCAGGATTTCTCTAACTATATAAATAATGAACTGAATAATAAAAGACATGTTTTGGTACTGTTTATAGACAATTCAAAGGCATTTGATACTATAGACCCGATGAAATTGTTAAATATTTTGGAGGCAATAGGGGTAAGAGGAAACTTTCTCAAACTATTCAAAAACTTCCTAACCAACCGCCAAATCCAGGTAAAAATATCAGACAAATTTAGTAAAAGAAGAAATGTCAAAACAGGAGTTCCACAAGGGTCAATTTTAGGTCCAACGCTCTATATTATCTTTGTATCACTTATGAACAAAATATTCTCGTTTGTTAAACATTATGTATATGCTGATGATACAGCACTTATAATATCCCATGAAAATTTGGATACTGCAATAAAATTGTTACAGGTAGACTTTATTTCTTTATTAAAATGGTCACATGACTCTGGTCTAATAATCAATGCTAAAAAACGAAATTGATGCATATAAGATCCCCGCATGCAAGGTACAGCGAGGCACCTGTAATCATATCCCATTCATTTAATTGCATTCACAATAATACCAAACAGCCCTGCGCGTGTACAAGTATCGAATTAATCAACCAGTACGTGTATCTAGGTGTTACGGTGGATTGTAATATGAAATGGGACGTACAAATTTTCAACCTCTGTAAGCGACTTCGAGCCATTGTAGGAAGACTCCACAAGATAAAATTATACGTGCCTATAAAAACTATGAAACTAATTTATTTGTCTCTAGCAGAATCGACTATAAGGTATGGTATAACTTCTTGGGGACACTCCTGTAAGACCAACATAAAAAATTTACAGCTGATTCAAAACGCCATGGTAAAATTGTTAGTAAGTAAAACAGTTTTTAACCAAAGGCGAGACATTGATATTATGTACAAATCAATTAATGTATTACCTGTTCGTGGTATTTTGTGGCATAAAATTCTACTGCAACATATATCTGAAAGTCCGTATAAGGCAGTGGTGGATCATGTACACAATACACGTTTCACACAAAATATAGGAATGATAGTGCCAATATTTCAAAATAAATATGGTCAACGAACCCTTGAATACATTGTACCATTTATATTTAACAAATTGCCGTACGCATTTAAAAACAATTGTCCTATGATGAAATTCTCACTGATGTTAAAGTGTTGGCTTTTGGAAAGTAACCTTGTGTATTGATGGTAACAAATATGACGGTCTCCATGGTTGTATAGCTCATAGATATCTGGTGTACTTACTGTTACGGTGTTACAATTATATTTAAGTCTATCCTCATTGTAACCAACCTGTACTGCTGTTTTATGTATATATCTTTTAAATTTTTATTTCTTAATCTATTTAATACTTACAGATACTTTGATATTTCTGATATTTATGTAATAGTTATATTTTTGTAATATGAATGTTTTTATAATGTTGATATTTTTAAAAGTATTGATGTTTTTATAATATTGATATTTTTATAATATTGATACTTTTATAATATTGGTACTTTTATAATTTTGATATTTTTATGATATTGACATTTTTATAATATTATTTAAATCGGTGTTATAAGATTGGACTCTAGTATCTCAATAACAAATCTGTAATGCTTTTACCATTATTTTTTCTCTTTAATTTTTTTTTTTCTCAACTTATGTACAGGACAAGATGCATGCGCCTAAATATACTAATTTTTGCCCTACATTTGTATGATGATTGTAATTTATTGTTGTATTATATTATATTGTTGAAATAAACTCCTGCTGACAAGCTACTTGCAGTGGCTTAGCGGGTATAAGTTCCCACTGTATATAATTAATATTATACAATAAAAAAAATAAAAATAAAAATAAAATTCTCTAAAGAGGTTGCAGAGTTAAAAAATGTTCGTAGCAAAAGGTGAGTCTTATCCCTTTCTACCCTTTTGAATAAAAAATCGTAATGTCAAATCTAGATATAAATTGTAATTATAACCTTACTCAAAGTTTGCATATTATTGTTGGGTGGAATATTGTTGAAGGAATATTTTACATTAAAAACAATTACGGTCTTAATTTTTTTTTTTTAATTTAAAAAAAAAAATAGGATGCATACAATGTAATCGAGTTTCAATCAAAAATCATTCACCCATGTGAATCAGTTAATCGCTAATCCATTAACTTACCAATAAAAAATAATACCTGCTCCTGAAACGCTATTAATTGATTAAAATAAGGTAATACTTATTGGTTTCGCTCATTATTTACAACATTAATTTATCCTTAATAGGCATGGCGCGTGCCGGTGAGCATTTTTTTCAAATTCGCAGAAAACCTCCCGCAGTGAACGAGTACTTTTCACGCACTATATTATTAATTAATTTCAGGAATCGCCTTATCGGATTAGGCGCCGGCGCCTCGCATCGAAACCGGTGTAAGATTATTAGTGATTTTAGGAAATACTTTAACTTACGATAATGTTCGGTATTTGGGATTCAAATTGTATGCATTTATGTATTATCCTCGTGCGGTTATCCTTAAATGGTAATACATTCGGTTTCATGTACATGTCTGGCCACATGCGATGGAATTTAAATGCTGCCTCCACGTTAGAGTTATTCTCGAAACTCTTTATATTTAATGCACTGAGGTAATCTGGGACAAATCTATCCGTAAATTTTGTAAGTAGGGAAAGCACCTGAAAACAGATTACATCATAACATATCTGAAGTATGTTAGATTGACATACTTATTTATGTAGTTAAGGTTGTCATCATCGTAGATGTTGGGGCTACCAATAAAAAAACTGTTTAACTGAAATCACATTTATTAGTCCCTGTTTTGGCCGCCCGCTCGTAAGATACATCTGGAGATCTATTCCTATAATGCACCATTTTTTAAGATTTCACCTTCAGAAAAATTCAATTTTATTTAACTTTATTAAAAGTGAAAATTTTTTCATTCATTTGATTTTTATTAGCTGCCGACAATTTATTTATCTAGATCATTTTTAGGGACAGAAGAATATGTGTAAATGTGAAAGAAGCAGGGAGTGTGTGCCAAGACCGAGTTGTTTGGCACTCCGTCCTCTCTAGCTACCCCTGGAGGGAAAAGGCATGATGGTTAATATTCGGGGATGTTTGTAGGAGGTATTTTCGGGGAAAGGAAGGAGTGAACCCATGTCCTTATGAAAACCCATTCTGTAGGAGGAAAGAAACACGGAGGCCCGATACTTTTATATGATAATAAATTCTTGGTTTTTTTTTCGAAGTCGTCCCTCTAGGATAAAAAAAGTCAACAACCTGTAAAAAGGTCTTAAATTCAAATACAAATTGATCTTAAAATATTTGAAAAAATTATAAGTTTATGATGGTGAAACAATTGTTTCGGAATTGTCACTCAAATTGGCTCACCAAAATATTGCCGTTCGTTATAAGATAATAATTTTTATCGGGACAGAAAGAAAAACTCATCGAAATCTCGATACAATACTAAACATAAGTAACATTTATAGAATAATGAAATTCTAGCTCATGGGCGAAAATTCAATCCACCCCTAACAAATATTTGACTTTCTTTATCTTTCTCAAAGTAAGCGAAATATATAAAATTCCACATAACCTAACAATGATGCGGCAAACCGGTGAATCCTTCAAATTCTTGACAATATTAACCCACCAAGGATATATAGAGGACGATGGCCATAAATGGTGTAGACACACATTCTTGGACGATTGGTCGTCAATCTAACAAATCATTATAATAAGATGAATTCTGTTTATGTGTATAACCTAGTTGTAGGCTAGCAGAGGCTAGACAGGTAAATACCAGTCTTCTGACTCAAAGGTCGAAAGCGTGGAAACAAGGAATGGAAGTCATATGACTAACTCCTCACTTTTGGTGTCCATCAGAATTCGAAGAATTGGAGCATTTTCCGAGAATCCTCAGCCGTTTCCGAAGAAAGTGGGCCAGGAATTCTCGGCTCTCAGCCAAAGTAGGACAGCTACATATTATATTAGTATATCTTCTGCTACATGAACGTTAGCAGATAGTCCCAATAATATTACGTACGTAACTCAGTGAAATGCGGATCCGCCGATTTCTTTGACGCGCTGCGAATCACCCGACATATGAGTACAATGTATTTACACAATGATAAGCGAGTAAATCGCGTTGCATTATGATTGCATTTTTCGTGAATGGACTTATTTAGAGCGAGGAAGATTGATTGATGTGTATAAACCAATATAACGTGTTTATTCAATATTTATAAATACTTAGAAACGTGGGTTAACGACATAATATATAGGAAACGTAGTCGTTAGCATTTATATGAACAGGATTGCATTTAATACAATAGAAACTCGATTGTAACCTTAACCTCTAACTAAATTTATAAATCAGAATGGCCTGTTGTTTCATTTTCTTTCTTATTTTGTACGGAATGAAAACTAGGACAATTGATAAAATAATTAAAAAAGTTACTTTGTATTCACCACTCTGTTAATATAAACACATATCAATATTTTTCGAAAGCGATGCTTTCTTCATCAGGAATATATAGAATACTAAAATATAGAAAACATAGAACAGTGCAAAAAGACAAAACATAAAAATGTTAACATTTGTGTTCTTTCTTGACATTATTATTTTTAGTATTATAAATATTCCTGATGAAGAAAGCATTGCTTTCGAAACATGTTCATATCTGAATATATTAATAAAGTGGTGAATACAAAGTAATTTTTAATTAATTTATTAATAATGACGCAACAAAGGGAACACCAATATGTTGATGAAATTATAGTAGGACACTTATTTATTTATTGAATTACATTGACATTTACATTAGGTATATTTGTATTTTTAAAACATAATAATTTATTATAAATTTGGGTGTATGTAAGTTGAAGTTACCATTACGTTTGCATATTCGATATTAATTCATGGCTAGATATGTCTAGTTGTGCGCCTGTTCTAAGGTTATAATATTTATTTTTATATCCAACATGCTTTATTATTTTTAATTTGTTGTTGAAACACTATTCGATGGGTTCCGAAAATGTATTTTATTTGAGTATTGAAAGAAAAATTAATAAGAGTAGACTAGATCAATCAATGCTTTGCCTAGGACTTGAAATCTGAATATACCATGGCGCACCTTTAATAAAATAAATTCCAATATATTCATGGAATAACGTAATAAATAAAGAAACCGCGCCTCATGACTTTGAAACTTAATGTAAAACTGTCAAATTCTGTAGTCAATCATTAATTACCTCACATATGAATATACTATGTAGTATATTGGTTGCCATGGTAATATAAAAAAAACCTTCTTATTAGGTACCTTTATTTTACTGTCAACCTGCTCATGTATAAAAAATTCCAGTGAAAAATATAATGGCGTTAATAAAATATATTCACATAGATCAGCTAACCCCGATTCTGAATATATAACTTTTAATATATGTAATTATACGTAGAATTTATAAATCGTTATTTGAAAGTGAAAAAAAAATCGTCTCAGCAAAACACCTTGTTATGTCGGCACCATTGCATTTCGAACATCAGACGTCACGTGCGCATTTTGTTTTTGGATTAGTATGAAAAAAAAATCGTTTTTATTTTGTATTTTTAATATGATTTTTTTTTAGTTTTGGACAATATATTGTCCTATAATTGTTGTTTAATATAAAAAAAAATATTAGTAGTGAAATTGAATATTCATGATCAAACCAATTATCAAAACGGATATTAAGATAATATTAATTCTCAATACTATTATTATTCTTTGATTTAAAGATTCTAAAAAGGTACATAATTTTATTACTTATCTTTAGTTATGGTTTACCATAAATAGGATATGAAATGATTTACGGTAAATCTCATCCTTGTTTTGTCATTTGACATTCTAACCTCAAAACTGATCAAAATGGTCTGGCCATAGATTTTGATTTTAAAAATTGAAAATTGTTTTAACTATGAAAACTAACATTCGAAAAAAAGCATATACTGGTATTTAATTTGGAACGTCACTATTGATAAAAAGTAATGGACTGGAGTTCTTTATTGTATATGCCATGAAAGATATTGTTGATAGGACGTTGCAGAGTTCAGTATCGAGGGTCGTTGACTTGTGATGGCAGAAATGAGAACCCCCGAAACACTATGACAAATCACATGAAAGAAAATTGCAATCAATTGTCTAAAAATTTCTACTAGAGCCAATTATTGCAAGTATCTGGTAGTTGGCAGCCAGTACCAAACCGTACGCCTATATTTCCCATGGACCAGGATTCCGGGAAAACCCTCGTACCCAGTTGTTTGCAATTTATGTAATGTTAACAGTAACCGTATTAAATGGCGATTACGGTTAGGCTTTGTGTTTTGCGACGATACACAATACTAGGCGCATCCGCGTGGATGTGATGCGAGCACATTGAGAGCGAGCAATAATTATCCACCTGTCATTTCCATTCGCCACTGTCCCATTTTAGGAATGCGGATATAAAAAAATCGGTTATATTTTAATATTTTTGATTTCTTTATCACACATTTTCAAATCCCTTAGTTGCATTTCAGAGCCGCCCCTGGGCTGGAGCTCCCAAATACTTCATAAACCTTCTTGATTCTGTACAACGGGAGGCGGTTCCACTGGTTGAAAATTCTCTGTTAGCAAACTAATTGCTATCTCTAAAGCACGGACGCAATATATGTTTGCTGAGTCTCTTCTATGGGTATTTTGGCGGATGTGCATGAAACTCAACAAACTCCAGCGAAACACCGCGTTCACAATAGTTTTCATAAGAATGGGTAGTTTCTACGACTCATTTTTTCTGTATACATGTTGTCTCCTATGTGGAACGAACTACCGGTATCTGTTTTTCCTCCTTCATATAATTCGGCCTTGTTCAAGACCTCCATTGGAAAATCCCTCATACAGCCCCTTCCTTGGCCCGCCTCACAACGTTGCCCAGCCGGTTAGCAATGTAGTTCCCTTGTCTGTACACCGCACATACAAAAGCGCTCTTGTGAGATGTCACATAATTATTTTTTAATAAATAAAATAATTAAATGAAAGCAGTTGCATCGAACATATTTCATTGAATTTTAGTCTGTTCTGTTCTGTTTTGTGACTAGACATGAATATTTCGCGTTTGGGATAATGGAAATTTCGTCATTTTTACGAGAATTTCGCAATTTTCATGCGAATAACGCGAAATTCCCAATTTCTGGGTAAATAACGGCGAGTTTTAAAATAAGAAGGTAATATTTTGCTTTATAAATAATTCTTTTTTCTATGGCTATTTCAAGCTTGAATAGACATAAAACGGGACGTAGCTATAGAAAACGAAGCAAAATGTCACCCTTTGTTCGATTAAAAAAATAATACTAATGAAAATATAAGCATCATTTTTAAAAGACAACATAATTTACTTTTTTTAAATGCAACACATTAATCGTTAAATACAACTGTTTTTTTTTTTGCTGAAAAACAACCCCATTTTCCCAAAAGTATGCAAATTTTTCAAAAACAAAATAATTTCACCAAAATAACTCTAATTTCTCAAAAAATAACGCATATGTTTCATGTCCCTAGTTATGACCCTAATAAAAAATAATGACCTGGTGGGTGTGTTAATGGAAACGAGAAATTCCTAATGCAATCTTCCCGGTGGAAGAGGTGGAGAGCGAGTGGCGAGGAACCGCAGCCAGTGGGGAGTATTTGCAGAAGAGGCCAATATCCATCACGAGATGTAGCGCCATCATAATGATGACCACTTATGAACTCATAACTTATGAATGAATTATTGGTTCATAATTTATATTTTCAGTATGCATCAGAAGAGGAAGAACCCAAGTACGCATTTTAAAAGTATATACGAAAATACTTCCTTAAAATAACTCATAACTTTTAATGATATTTTATTTGAGGTGAGGTAATGAAATTACTTTATGCATTCATAAAAAATCCTTTTCTGTGGTGGAAAAGTACACCATGGATCACTAACTTGGGGTATATATTTATCGTAATTCTGAAATTAGTGGCTGAGTTGGCAATTCCTCTACTGGCAAAGTCCTCCATCATTGCACAAGCAATAGCTTGCGCTTATAATGATGATATTATATTTTCAAATTTATTCTTGTCATTCATAATCGGTAAAGGATTGTCTTTTTTTAAATAAAAAATATATGAGCAACCTTAATAATATAGCAGAACATCTGTTCGTCCCACTGACATAGTGACCGGGAGCTTTGGGGTAATGCGATTTACCCAGCAATTACTGGATAGTTTTATCATTTAACATAACTCTATATAACGCAAAGTACATTTTATTCGTGCGCTATGCAGATTTGAAATACCCCATGAACTATCAAGAATAAAACTCTATTTATTTATTGTGTTCAAGTTTAATTTGTAGTTTTTAAATTTATTAATTATATATATGTATTTTATTATACTTAAATATTATTACGCTTTAACAAACCGTTTTTAAAATGAATTATAATAAAAAAAATTAAAATAAAATGTTATTAAAATTTCACTTTACATAAACAAAAAGTGAATTAAATGTTTGGCGAAGTCGAGTAGTTAAAGTCATAAAATTTCTGATAAACGCGCACAATTTCTCAATGATTTAATAGAAACGAAAAAAAAATCTATATAAAACATAACATGATGTTATAATGTCCATTATCATTCAAGAAGTTCATACATTATTGTATTGATACTATGAAATATATTTAAATATATTCAAATGTATTCAAATGTATTCAAATGTATTCACATGTATTCAAACGTATTCAAACATTACGCTCGCAGATTATCAAAACAATGACACTTCCAAATAACTATTATAAAATCACATCTTTCCCAAATACAACAATGCAATTTATGATGAATTTAAGACACATTTTACTAGAACTCGTAACATATTTATTTAGAAAATCTCAGAGTACGCAATGTCAGTACTGTGACATTTTTCAGAATCGGGTCGGAATTTTTTCATACCTACGCTACGTAAGAGAATGGGTATTTTCCCATTTTCCGTCTACCACCGTCATCTAGCGGCGAATCGACGAAGCGTTGAAGAAAATTTCCACCGCGTCACGGCTCCAAAGGTTGCCTACAGTTCCTTAAGTCCGGTTACGTTTACTTGGAACTCGCAAACGGGGATCGGCCGTTGCGTCTTTTAAATGCGATACGTTTTGCGACATCACTGCTCTGTGACGTCACGAACGTGTCGTACGTAATCATTGCCATGTTATATTTTATTTATATAATAATAAATAATTTTTGTTGCTTTAATTAGAATTTGTTACAAAAATACACTATATGATACTAGTGGTTGTAAAGTAATTTGTTTGAAAAATACGCTACGTTGGCTATATTGAAAGTAGGTAGAGGGAATTAAAAGTTTTTTTTTTACATTTTCGTTTACTTTCCGCTAAAAATTCCCTCATAGCCTGTGTCATCTTTGGGGATGCTGTATGGAGGGTCTTTTGAAGGATAGGAAGGAGTGAACCTAGGTCTTGAAGAGACCCATATTTGAGGAAGGAACAAACACAGAGGCCAACAGATCATTCCAATACAAGAACGAGTGGTAGAAGCGACCCGTTCTCATGTGACAAATGTCAACCGTGTACAAATGTTGGGCACTCGTTTGGCTTGTCTCCCGACTGATTGCATTTTAATATTAAGTTTCGATTGTTTTTAATTGGATGACACCGGTTTTATCATATTATATTAGATTTGTTTCATAAAGATGATTCTAAGTAAAAAAAAACTACAACGTAATTTAAGTACTGCAATTGTACATAAAAATTTCACTACAAATACGTAAAATGTTTTGCAACATTGCGACATGACATTTTTTTAAACTTTTAGAACATAAGTTTTTAAGAGGATTTATAAAATACATAATAATTAATAATAAAAAATAAGAGGAGTGTCTGTGGTTAGGTTTTTTTTTTCATATAAATCTACAGTCTTAATACGAGCTTGGTGAAATTTTGAACACTTTACCTTCAAGACAAGAGGAAGTTCATTGTCTACGTGAGATTTCTAAAAACTACCCCATTCCCCTTTCTCACCTCTTAGAGCAGATTTTAGGTATTTTTGATGAAATTTTGCACAACTGACGTTCAAAATAAAAGGAAAATTATCAAGTAGGGGTAGAGGTAGGGTCACATCATAACCTCAAAACTTCACTCCAAATTATTCATTACCCCGGGCAAAGCCGGGTACTTTAGCTAGAATACATAATTGCTCACATCGGAATGGACGAATACCTGAAAATCACCCCGGTCGGAGACCCGACTCGATATCGAAACATTTATTTCTAAATCGTTCTAGCCATGTTAATTTACTAAGTCTGAATAGCCAGGTACCTACTTCATAATTATCCTTTTCCCTACCCCGCCTCTTCCCCTCTTCAATAACCCTGTCCAGTTCCCAAACAAGAACTATTTTTCCAACTGTCAAAAGGGCACACGAAATCAGTTATAATATTTCGGGTCTTTGCCAGAAACTTGCTCATCCTGTATACTCGTAGGTCATGCATCGCACGCTTCGAGTCAGGGCGGATCTAATCAACCTCGCAAATATCTATACAGTTCCGGATAGCTGAAACTCTTACGCGATATCAGACTTACAAAAAAGTAGGCACATATCATCGAGAATCTTTCTTGGATTTCCAACTCTTACAAAAGTACGTAGTCTAAAACACCTTTCTTTTGAGTTCTTATGCCTGGATCCATTGTCCGTTTGAAACGACAGGGAAACTCAGAGCGTATTAGGCAAGCGATTTTTTTAGCCATCACCAAAAGTTTATTTATTCTTGTTTTGAAACATGGTGTATTGGGATCCGGTTCCGACACGTTGGCTATTTTTAGAATAATAAATGCATGTTATTGAACTGTGCTGTGATATAAACTCGGTGTAATTAATGACAGTCACGATGATAATGCGTTTTATTAAATTGTCCGTGGTAGGATTGTTGTATCACTCGAACGTAATAATCATTATTGTGTAGGACTTATAGCAATGAGGCATGGAACTAGCGAAGGAAGGATACAAGTAGATGCATACTGTAGAAATGAGATCTTCGAGGCGTATGTCTAGGAAAAACCATGTGTGACCGTGTGAAAAGTGTTGAGATCCGCAAAGAATGCAAGGCTGGTGTGAGCGTAATGAGTAAGATTAAGAAAGGGGATAAGGAGAATATATGGCACGAACTTGAATGGAAGAAGCCGGGGAGGCCCGAGGAAGACATGGCACGATCAAATAATCCAAATACTTGAATCGGGGCATGTCAAGAGTCAGAATAACAGATAAGTACGTATGAAGCGATGAATGAATATGAATGAAGCAAATGGTGTGTGCCAAGACCGAGTTATTTGGTGGTTCGTCCTCTATGTCTACCCCTTCGGGGAAACGGCACGATGTAGGAATTTTATGTTGTTTTGGGTAAACTTTACGAGCGGTCGAATTGTGAATATTGAAATAATTATTTTAGTGCGAAATTAGAACATTAAAAAAACCATTATCTTACCATAGATGTATGTATATGAGCATAAATCTAAATACAGGAAGTGAATAAAATATATATCCTTTGAGCGTATGTAATTATGTTTTTTTTTTATATAGGTTATAAAAATATATATAATTTCAGGTTTCTAAAATGTTCTACTGAAGGATTTTACTTTTTTCGTTTTTTTTTTTCTAGACAAAAAGAGTAATTATAATATCGAGATGACCGAATTAAAAATATATTTTTTTAGCAATTCAGGCAACTAATTTATTAAATAATTACTCATATGATGTATATGTATTCAATTATGTACATAAGAAAACATGATGTGATATTATAATAACAGAACAATATTGACAAAAATATTTTATGGCTTCGACAATGTCAGTGATATTGTCGTAACAAAGGCGACACTAGCGCCATCTGTGAAAATATATGGCAAGCTGGAGAACAATAGAGGTCGCAAATCGTCGATGTTTTGCCAAAATAAATTAATATTCCAAGCCTTTGAACGTACTGGCATCTAACGGCGAGTAGTTGAAGCTTTTACGTGATTTTTCACACAAGTAAAATAACGTTTTTCACGTTCATTGCTAGGTACCTCAACATCAACTGCTGTTGAACGTTTTCTGGGAAAATATCGACGTATCTAATATAGAAGGTAAAGATAGGCATGTTATGTGGGAGTATGTCGTAGTTAGCAAAACTGTTTCTACGTTTTGCACATGTTATAATGCTTGGCTCCCACTCCAAAAACCAAGGTTCAATATTTGTCCGTGAACTCTAAGACAGGTAGCATTTTATTATTTTTCCAACAAAAGTTGTACAAGCCGTGCCGACTGGTGAATTATATTGATCGACAAAACTTTTGTCTAACTACCTAATTATAAAAAGTTTTTTTTTATATGTGAATAATCACAATAGCTCGAATTCGAAACTACATTGTTAGCTAACTAACTAAATCTCAAACCATCACGCCGTTTCCCCGCAAGGGTAGGCAGAGAGGACGGACCACCAAACAACTCGGTTTTGACACACACTCCCTGCATCATTCACATTCATACATCGTCTCATACATACTCCTCTGTTATTCTGACTATTGACATAAGCGAACTCAAGCATTTGGTTCACTTGATAGTGCCATGTCCTCCTCGGGCTTCCCCGATTTCTTCCACTATTCACATTCGCGTTATATATTCTCTTTACACCCTTTTCTTCGTCCATCCACTCTACACGTCCAAAACCATCTAAGTATCGCCAACATTGGGAGATGACCGAGAAATTAATGACATTAAAAGAATGTGCATTTTTTTTACTTCAGAACTTACCGGTCTAGACTTTTAAGTGGGTCACAGAAAATATTATTATTAAAAAGATATTTTGCAGCCCTTTTCACATTTTTTCTGGTGTTTTACACTTTATTACATAAGATTAAGGAAAAAGTACAAATAAATAATAACCTTGAATTTATCGTTTGCTAAAGTAAGGTAACGGTTTGCATCGCAGTCCATTGTGGGACTTTTCTGCGCAGTGTCTCCAGTAGCGAGTGAAAAGTTCGTTCCTCACCGGACCATCAGAGAGCAACCTTAAATAGAATATTACTGTCTTTCGGTATAGAGCTTGATTCATATCGAATGTGATTAGGAAATAGGCAAGAATAAAATTAAAATTTTACACATCATTTCAAGGGTGAATTTTTCATAATAACTTTAGTTATTTATTTCAAGACAAGGAAGAGATCATGATTTTTATTCAGAGTTTTTTGGAACGAACCATATTTAGAAAAACAAATGCTTTAATAATGATGGCATTGATGTGGATTAAGTCGTTTTACCTCACTGTATATTTATGACATCGTTAAATTTGATAAAACTGAAAGAGGATTTTTATTAAGAGTTAGATTTATGTGGCCCGATTCCTTTCTCCGGACGTTTAATGGATGGATAACATAACATTTATGCGAAAACGTCGTTTTCACAAAACTTAAGGATTTCCGCAATTTTTCTAAATGCAGTAAAAAATATTTTTATTGAGCCATTCAAAACAGTTTTTAATTTCTTTTTTTTTATATGAATACCGCACAAGAGTCCCAACTGCTCCCAACCGTCTAGAGCCAGTGAGACTATGACATTCCCATTTGGGGAATGTTGTGAGGCAAAAGGTATTAGGGAGGGGAAGGAGAAGGAGAAGAGGGAGGTGGGGAAATACCTGGCTATTCAGATCTAGTCACCAAACACGGCTAAAAGACATTTCAAGCAACGTTTCAATTCTGAATGGTGGTCTTTCACCAGGGCGATACTGAGAGTATCTTCCACTCTGGAACGTGCGCAAATATACCGTATATTATTTATTTTTATTTTTTTAAATTAATTAATTGTGAAACAACACAAATTAATTAAATAAAATTTACTTGCGCACGCCGGGATTTAAACCCGCGACCTTCGGATTCGTAGTCGAGAGCCTTACCCCTCGACCATGGAGGCCGTCGAATGACGACAAAATAAGATATACACCTAAAAGCAATATCCGACATAGCAAAATAATGTTCTTTATTACATGACGATACTAAAAAAAGTGATTTTTTTCGTTTTTTAACGAATGGTAAAAACATTTTTTTCATAAACCTCAACAGTCAACATATTTTATAAAAATATTTCGGCATTATTCCAAAATACTCGTCTGATTTTCGATAATATTTTATTTTAAGCACACTTTTCAATTCGTCAAAGGTCTTACGTATGCTGAAGTTGAAACGAGAATTAAAAAATGGCCGAGTTCAAGCAAGCTAAGAAGTGGAGCAGAACAAACATTATTGTATCAAAACCGCAAAGAAGCCATAGAACAGATTATTATTAATTGGTACTGAAACTTGGTAGCAGGGACGTAGAATGCTTAACGTTTGATAAAAAAATAGATACCAATTTAAAATAGGTCAGTAAAAATTTTGGTTGCATTAACAGAGCAATCTCTGATTATTTTGGGTACCCACTTGACTGTTTAGTTCAAAATAACGTTTAAAATAATTTCGGTAAAATGGCAGGTTTTAGCTTAGCTGTACTGATATGAACATTATTGATGATAACATGTCTCCATTAAGGCGATGCAACGGGAAGTAATGAAAAATCGTGTGTTTTCGGTTTGAGAATTTGATGGCCTGGAAATATCATAGATCATTTAATTAAATACTACAAGCGGAACACACTTGGTCTTTCGATTAACCGTCCAATTTTTTGTTGTGTCTTTTTATAAGCCTAGACTAAAATAAAGTATCAGACCTAAAAAAAAATTTTTAATCGCAAAATCTCCTACTCACGAACCCTTTTTCCGATAGTGTCGTATTGTTCATTGTGGCAAATTAAGTTTTTTAGAATATGACAATAAAATATTTTAATATTTATGCGAGAGCTTTACAAATTAAAATAAAACATGCGTTTTGGTGACGTTTTTTTTGCGTAAATCAAAACATTCGGCCGATGTTAAGCGGAATTTCAACCTTGTCTCCACCTGCATTAGGAGCTCCTGATTTTGTTGGAATTTTAGCAAGTGGATGGCCTTAACGATCAGCACCCAAAAATACGCACTTTGCAGGTTGTTCAAGAAATACTACGAATGACGTATCCGTTAATTCTATAGGTAGTTAGTAAAATGTATTCGGTTTCAAAGGAGAATGATCATAAAATTATAATCTTTTAAATTCTACATGAATAACGTACTGGAATTTGACGTAAAACTTTTAAAATTGCTTTCACTGGTAGTCAAACTGCACCTGTTTTCAAATGTTTCGGAACGTATTGCATAGAATTTAATTAAAATTTTTGGATTTTTTTGTCTTTTGAAACGTTATACATTTCCCTAACCACCCGTATAGAATTTACGGATAATTGAATTACCTAGATGAATAAAAAAATATATTTAAAAAAAATCATTTGTGGTATTACTATAAGTTTACAACCTGCGAAGAGATGTTTCAGTCCATTTTTGAGTGCAGACCCTTAATCTAACCTAACAGAAGAGCGGATGAAGGTATCAGTCAAATAAGCGAATAAAAAACGACAGGAACCCTGCTGTCTTAGGTTAGGTTAAGTAAGATATAATCGTTAGCATTTATGTATTTACGGCCAAAAAAAAAAGTTGTTTTATTTTCCATTTCTTGAATGGTTCGTAAAACAGTCAATAATTTTTATATACATTATATTTAGAAAACACTCAAACAAATGATAAAAATATGTAAACAGGTAAAACGTTGATTTATGATATTATATGTATCGAAAAGCAGAAGTTTCATATATTCACATATCCCTGATGATGAAAGCATGGCTTTCGAAAAATTTAGATATTTATGTGTATTTATAACGCAGTGTAAACAAAACGTATTTTTTTAAATTAATTTAAAAAAATGTATTTCTGAACATTTTTTTGCGAACAAATATGATTCTAATGGGAAAAAATTATAACATTACATTTAAAAGTAACCCTGCCTATTATTATTATTATTTATAAAGTGTATTTCGCAATTAATTAATTAATAATGACGCCACAGAGTGAATACCAATTGATGGAAAAGATTTAATTATTAATTTTTAATAAAACTTGAGGTAAAAAAAAAAAGAGTTCGACTTCAGACTTTAAAAAAAAATCTTTTCAGGTACTTATGCAGCATTCATTATCAGTTGGTTATGTTGTTTTTTTTTGTTGTTGTGATTATTGTTAACATTTTGTATACAGAGTACACATAAATTCATACATAGGTTTCCCTTGTTGTGCATATTATTAATTGTTTTTGTGATTAATTTGTAGAACACCAATTATTTTTTTTTGGAAATTTAATGTAAATCAAATTCAATAATGTTATTATTAAGTTCTGCAAGTATTTTTAGTTTTTTAGGCCATTTTCAAAAGTCGTCACTATGTGGGTTAACCACAGTTTGAAAATATTCTTAAACGCCGAAACAGCCGTCACAATAATAAAACTAATAACAATAAAAGTGATGTAAAACAAAGTTATTGTTTTATTTTTTAATTTAATTTATTATCAATCATTGAAGAAGATAATATTTACATAACCTAAATGAAACACGGCACCGAAAAAAAAACAACAGAAAACAAATAAAAGATATCAGTCGCATATGGGACTCGAACCCCGGACCTTTGTATTTCCGGGACAACCGCTTTACCGACTTAGCTAATGAGACCAATTCAATTTATATCATCTTCATCGATATCATATCTCAAATTCAAGACTTAATATTGTCTTCTATTTTTAATCCCATATTATTGCTGAATATATTATTACATCTCGACTGCCTATGATCTAAATAATTATCTATTGATGAACTGGTTTGTATTTAAATAAGTATCCATTAATTCATTCAATCAATAAGTTGATATGTCAACACTGTAGATAAACCGACATGAGAGTGGTATATGGTATCTGTATGCCTGAAATAATCTCAATTTTATGTTAATTTGGGTGTAATTGATCAACCATTTTCGAATACTGAGGTTCCGTATTGGAAAAATAATCAATTTCATTAGCCTGTCTGGGGCCTGGGAGTCGAAAGGTCCTATGTACATTGGGATAATCAGATTTCTTTCAAATCGATATGGATCACTTTTCTTGGAAATTAACGCTATAGTTTTATTCCGAGCTTAATGGAATTTTGCATACTCGACCTTCAAAATATGAAAAGAATGAGAGTTTAGGTAGGGGTAAGGGTAGGGGTAGGGGAAGGAGTAGGGGTAGGGTAGGGGTAGGGGTAGGGGTAGGGGTAGGCAGGGTAGTAGTAGGGTAGGTAGGGGTAGGGGTGCAGTAGGGGGGGGGCAGGGCAGGGGCAGGGCAGGGCAGGGCAGCAGTAGGCAGGCAGGCAGGGCAGGCAGCAGCAGGCAGGCAGGCAGGGCAGGCAGGCAAAGGCAGCAGCAGGCAGCAGGCAGCAGGCAGGCAGTGCAGCAGGTGAGCAGGGCCAGGCAGGCAGCAGGCAGGGGCAGGCAGGCAGGGGCAGGAGCAGGCAGGCAGGTGCAGCGGTAGGGTGGGGGTAGATATAGGGGTAGGAGTAGGAGTAACAACTTCCTCCAAACCTTTCATAACCCCGACCAACGACGGTTACTTCGGCTTGTGGGTTTTAATCACTGTAAATAACATTTATTGTCGTACACTGATTACAAAGTAAATTGACGCAATGCGGATGTTAAATTACTATGCGCTTATATAAAATATAATGCGACCTAAACCGGAGGCAATTTGAGTGATGCGTTTGCGATTTGATTAATGCGGTTGTGTCTTACAAAAAAATTTCATATTGTTTAGAAATGTAGCGTATTATTTAGAGCATCCTAAATAACTAACTTTTTAAATTTTTGTAAAATACCGATTAGTACCGCAGATACAATGCTGATATTTTTGGAGAACCTCGTCGGCCACCGGGCGATATGCGGGTGACGTCACGGTACATAAAATGACTGGCGCAGCAGTATGCGTTATTGCCATTCGATTTGTGAATTACACTGTGTCTCAATACACCCCTGGTATTTGTTTTTCCTAAATTCGCTTTGAAAGCTCAAAACTTTCTTCATTTTTGGAGATATCAGAAACCTGATTTTACTCTAGTTAAACTCTTTAAATATAATACATTTTCATTAAAACTAAAAATTGAAAACAAGTTGTTCATTCAAAATAGGATGTGAAGTTTGGTTTTTGTTTTAACGTCATATTTGTAGTGTAATCTGTTCTTCGAAGCACCAAAATCTATCGAATGATTAGCAACACATGGCGTCAAATTTAAATAAAAGCAATTAGGCTTTGAAACATCCATTTTACTGTAAAAAAAGCGACAAAAACCATTTTGTTTGTTTTTTTCTTATATTTATTTAAATGTTCTGTAACAAAAAACACTAAAAAAAAAGTTTTTTTTCTCGATTCCGTAGAGCATTTATTCTCGCACTTTGTTTTAATGTAGAATTATGTAGGAATACATAAATTATCCTTCCCTTTTAAATACTCCAAAAATGTATACATCAGAAGATACGCAAAATAAACTATTTAACCTTTTTGTCTAAAATACTGAACTCGAAATTCGACAGTTACGAACTCCTGCAACTCATAAACCTACTCATACCCAAAAGAATAACCTGCACTGCAGTATACCCAAGCACAACTACAGTGCCCATTCCCCGATTCAGCCGTTTCACACAAAGGGAAACAAATACGTAAGGTTTACGATGATTTTTACGTTTTGACGCGTTTAACGTTAATTTGATGAATATTGTGGACCATATCATATACTTATTCCAATCATACTCATAAACCTTCTGTTATTTTTTTGTTCTGTAAAAATACCTGACCACTCTATTATTTTTATTTTTTTTTGTTTCTTCTATTTTCATTTCTTGTATTTTTTAAGTATTGATTTTTTATTTTTTATTAATTAGCTTCGCATGTTCTATTTATGTAAAAATAACTGAATAACTACAAATTTAGAATAATTGCTTTCATTCAAGTTTTTGCCCACATTATTTTGTTTATTTATATGTTTATTTAATGTCATTTAAGGTGAACATACAAACTTTATCTTAATCTACCTGATTATTTATCAATGCGTCTGACGCCACTGGCGAATATTTTTTTATTCAACCATACTAATGATTTCCTGTAACCGAAGTAACATAAGTGCTTGCATTAAAACTATTTCGAAAATATAACCACAAATAATATTGGTTCCGAAACAATCATTTCGATATCATCTTTTTTGCGTTTCGAGGTATTTTTTTTTAATTTTGCCATGATAAAATTCTGCTGTTACCACGGAATTAAATCGCTTAAAGAAATTATAGTCGATCGAAAAAACAAATTCCTATTATTCTATTGTTGATCATATCGATCGCACAGTGGCGCCAAAGTATTTATAGTAAATGTAGGTGTTGTAGCTTTTATTTTATCAACCCGATTTATCAAGCTAAAGCAATTGTACAAGCACATCTATTTAGGCATTTACCCGACCTTTTCCATTAAGCTACCATTGTAAATTTCCTCGAAAGGTCAAAACAGCGATGGCTTAGGCTGCTCTCTGACGGTCCGGTGAGGAATGAACATTTCACTCGTTACTGCAGACACTGCACAGAAAAGTCAAGTTTGCTAAAGTAAGGTAACGGTTTGCAACGCAGTCCATTGTGGGACTTTTCTGCGCAGTGTCTCCAGTAGCGAGTGAAATGTTCATTCCTCACCGGAACGTCAGAGAGCAGCCTTAGCTAGAACTGCAAAGTGCGAAGAAGCCACAGAAGTATTTAAGGCATTTTCCGAGTTAATTGGTAAATATATCATCTACAGAAATAGTCAATTTTAATGACTTCATGATTTTACTGGTGTGGTTACAAATAATTATAATGTCATCTTCACCATTAAAATTATTTGAATCTCATTAAATCACTCAATGCAAATAGTCGATTGCTAATGAGACTAATTACCAATGACTTCATAATCATTTTACAAAAAGTATCACTTGACCCAATGACCAAATAATCAAACACTTTTTTATTACTTATTATTAGCTTTCTAGAGAATAATCTCTGTATTTACTTGCTTCACACCTTATAAGATAGTGATTAGTTTTTCATACTTACTAAAAAAAATCAGGTTTTTATTATCATTCAGATATTTTTTGTATAGTTTCAGCTTTTCAGTACAAAAGTAGTCTGGAATTTTTTAGAAAAGAATTCTTGTAAATATGGTATACGAGTATATTTGTATCTTGTGACCGTACGTTACTGCTAATGCGCCAATAGAGTTATCTATTTGGCCGCTTTCCAATATTTGATCTACCAAAGAAGTTAACGTCTATTACATGCCTGTTTTAAATGGATGAATGGCAATCCAATGTCAAAATCAATATCTTTAATAATTAATATTATTTTTTGTCGAGTCCGTGACCTGCTAATCCAGTGATTCCCAAACTGGGCGCTACGATACTTAAGAGGCGCTTCGCTGGAAGGAAAGGGTCCCCCGTTGGCTTTAGGCTTCTCAGAAGCGGCAAAGAACGAATTAAGGCTCGCATCCGCAAATCTAAATTTATTTAGAATCTTTCACACTTTTAAAAGGTATTCATGTACAAATATTTGGTATTTATAGTTTATACTTTATTTTGTGGTTATTTTTTTGTTTGTTTTTTCATTCGATTCTTTGCCCATTTCCAACCATATCTTATCCCTTTTACGTATGTTTTTAATCTTTGTGGGATAAATCATATAAAAGAAGAAAATTTTCTAAACAACTCAAACATAGTTTTCACTTTTATATCTTTAATAAACGCCAAATTATAGCGGTAGCCAAGAAAACGCGGTTAAAAGCGAACTGATATCATCTGCAACCAAATATTTCGTCCCGGTTTGTTTTTTTTTACATTTTTACAAAAACATTTTTAGACCCAATATTTTCAATTACAAAGCAATACAAACGTTAGATTAAAGTTTTCGTGTTGTTCCAAGACTAAAAGTACATTTTAATTGAGGTCAAAAGGACCGAGATCTCACGTCAGTTAAGGGTTTTTTTTTCAATTTCATATGCCTTTTTTATTTAGTTGTTATTCTGCTCTAGTGAAGGCCCGGTCGTATTTGAAACTCGTTAAAATTTGCATGGGGGAAATATTTTCCATGAAAGGGGGGTGTAGACCGAAAAAGTATGAGAAACACTGTGCTGACCAATAATGATAATTACGTGATTCATTTTGCAAGCTGATGAGTAGCCTATCATAATATTGACATCTGTTATTTTATCACCATATAATATAGTTTATAAATATGTGCACATCATATGTTAATTTGTCTTAAATAAATCTCACGTTTTCCCAGAATGAAATGTGAAAAATTCTTGCACGTATCGATCGACATATTGTGATACGGTCGATTAATTAACTGTAAATACTTGCTCATGACCTTTGAATCAGTGAACAAAGATCTCAGACAAATCATTCAGTAAAACGTCAGAATTAGAACGTCCTTCAAATTCTGGAATCAAATTATAACGTCACCTAAATGATAATGTGGTAGGAACAAACTGCAATCATAAAATATCGAAGAAGTGGGGCTTTACTTCTTTGATTAAATTTTGATTGTATTGTACTTTATACTACACTAGCTGATGTGTGCCCGGCCTTTCTCGGGTTTATACGAGTATATAGTTATAATGTTGTGAATTCTTGCATGTCATTAGGGTGCCATAATTGATTTGACAGCGAAAGTAACTATCTCCAAATAAAGAAACATTCATTTGAATATTTTATTTCATTCCAAACGTTATTTTTTTTCAAAATATACCCAAATCATAAAGTTCTTAAGTAGGTACCTCTACTCTTCTTTTCATTTTGAAAATATTCTACCCATAAAAACCTTCTTCTTTCGAATATGCAATCTGTGGCTAACCAGAGATGGGCTAACCTAAATAAACATGGCGGGTTCAATGTTTTTCATACTAATTTTAAAACGTTATAGCAACAGTTTTACATATTGGATTTCATTCACTTTTCAATTTCATTTCATTCAGATTTCAACTACTTTCTAAACCTTCCCGGCACTAATAGAAACAAACTGTGCTATTTTCAGGGAAACCGGTCCAGTGATTTTCGAGAACATCGAGGACAAACAAACCTACATTGATTTTCATATATACAGATTATCAGGAACGTTCTTCCGTATTTATGTATTATGAATGTAGTCGATGTATTACAAACCTTCCCGGCACTAATAGAAACAAACTGTGCTATTTTCAGGGAAACCGGTCCAGTGATTTTCGAGAACATCGAGGACAAACAAACCTACATTGATTTTCATATATACAGATTATCAGGAACGTTCTTCCGTATTTATGTATTATGAATGTAGTCGATGTATTACAAACCTATATTCAATATTTTGACAACCGTTGACTTGCCTGTCCTGTACAAAGTTGTTGTTGATTGGTGACCTGTCATTTTGACCAACAATTTTTATCCTCAATTAACCTATGACCTAAAGGCTTGGATTGTGTGACCCGATGACTTAATTAGACACTTAAAACAATCTAAATAACTTATTCATACCCAACACCCAGCCGCCTACACTCGTAATTTTTTTAAAGAATACGTTAAATAGCGACGAATAAATCATCGGTCTTCTTCAATTTGGAAACTTAGCTCTAATATGAACGTTATTTAGGTTGTTGTTATTATATTTTTCAATTTACCTTACTAAATTCAGATAAATTGCATACATAGAAAAATACCGTGCTCGTTGCTTGATGATTTACTTGGGTAATTAAATTGGTAAAATGTGGAAATTGCAGTAATTTGGTATTTTACATTCTAAACAACATTGAATAATGCATAAGAGATAGTTCTTAGATATAAGTGATTAAAACATCGTCTGGTATTTGACAGCATAAAACAATTTAAACACATTTACAAAATACTTTTAATGCAAATTTATAAGACATCTCAAGACCGGAATTTCTTACAGGACACATTCAGATATCTTTGTCGAAATCATGTATTTTTCACCGCCTCCAAGAATCTTTATTGAACATCTGTATGTTTAATGTGGTGAAATATAATGTTTAGATTGAAATAAATTAAATTTACTTACCTTTGTAGGAATCACCGGACAAAGTTCTTCAATACACACAAAACTTTTGGAGAATTTAAACTTTGGTAATATTGAGGGAGATAATAAATGAATTCAATAAACCACGATTACTAATCCACCAGTGTACCAGCGCGGTCAAACGCCAAGTTAAAAATAAACTGAAATATTTAGTTTAACTGCAACACAACCAACTTTTCGGTTCAATCACTTCAAGGCGAGCTCCTCGCTAACCCACGTTCAAGGAGAAATCCAAACAAATGTAGTCAACGAGATTCACGAAACTCCCACAGTTCAAATTCAAAAGCACTTGGGTCCGTACAAAACCTGACACAAACGTGATAATGTATTAAAAAAAACTTGATTTAACCACCAGCCTTGAAACACTACACTTTGCTTCACACTCGGATAACCAGTAGGACAACCTTAGCTTATGAAAGAATGAGACAACACCAATTGACTCAGCTTTGATTCAAGATATACCTGATGTTGTAATGAACGTCAAGATTTGTAATACTTTTATGAGCACAAAATATCAACAATGATTTGTTGTTTCTCTAGTTTTGTCGTTGCTAAATGCCACTGATTCTACAACTCAACTGGATTACGTAATTTCAGTACGCGACTGCACCAGTGATGCAAAAGATAAGATCTTCGACCAGTACGCTGGCCGAATTCCGATGTATTGGAAATGTGTAATATTTGTATACAATACGC
>JAHDVE020011602.1:0-32235 GCA_022606495.2 Halesus radiatus | reverse complement strand
AAAAAAAAATATTGTTAAAAAATGGAACCGTAAAAAGAAATTACACTAACATAAATCAAGGGAAAGTTTATAAAAAACTTCGACACTTTCACTGCGATGGTAACTCGACATGCCACACATTAACATTCTTAATTAACTAACTATAGGATCCTTTCCTCAAAGTATCCATCGGCAACGCATTCAATAGAACAGAAACCATCAAAAGTATAAATGCATACAGATCAGATATTATTATTATTCACATAAAAACGATAAACAAACAAAAAATATTTTATTTTAATAATTTCAGAGGGCGGTAAGGATGTAAGTTGGAAAACAAGCATTACTCTCGTGTATACTGACGAAAAGGATGTTATATTCAATGCCTTTGACGAGGACGCCACGGAGGACGAATCGATCGGAAATGCAACTGTAAGTATCAGCAGTCTGAAAAATGGCAACGGCTCCTTCAAACTCTTCCTAGACAAGGAGTAAACAGGGGAAATCACCTTCAAATACGTGATAAAGGTGCAACCACTCAAGAAAGCCTTACTATTTAAGAACGTGAAACTCGAGTTTTTGGCGAAGGCTAAAGCAGAAATCTTTCTTAAAACCGTAAATAAAATAAAAACATCAACATCAACATCCAAAATACAATTTTGAACCATTCTAGAAATTATATTTCAGTGCACCTGCAGGAGTTCTCAGCCGAAGAACAGAAATCGTGGATGGTGCTCCTAAATTCGTTATTTGGAAAGAGAGTGTACGAACCTCCTTTGACAATAATGTCTCCATGGTCAAGTTGGAAATCAAAGATTCCAATAACAAAGATTCGACCATGATCGCCCAGACATGTGGCATCGAGGAATTCGATAGTATTAACGGCAAAAAGGTAATTCCTGTGTTCGATAGCCATTCGGACTACCTTGGAGAACTGAGCTTCGAATACGAAGGTGTGGGCTTGGTGACTGCTGAGCAATCCGAAGCCAATACCAAATTATCCAAATAAAATTATGAGAAAGGAAATATGGATGTTATCTCTGTCACAGGAGTCAAGTGTGTCATGAAAGACACAGGCTATAACGCCTTCTTGAAAATCAGGCTAGGCACTTCGCAATGCATCACGGCTGTATCGTCAAATACTAAAAAAGAAATTCCTTTCAAAGAATCGGGTGCTTTTTATGTTGGTCAGTACGACCGAAGATTTATATTTACCTTTTTTGACAGCAAACTCACTGGAAACTCGCTCGTGGCTGAAGGAGACATTGCCATTAAAGATTTTAAGCCAAACGCAACAGAGGTACCGTTGTTGGATTCTAATGGGGCTGTCAAGGGAAGTGTCTTCTTTAACACCTCTTCGAAAAAGGTAAGCGTGAAGGCTATGAAGATTACACAAATCAAAGGATAGTTTTTGGAAAACCACGACACCCTTGGAAAAATGGATCCATTTATTGAAATCTATGTGGGAAATTACAAGTCTCGCACAGAAACAATAGATCAAGGCGGGAAGAGCGTTACTTTCACTAAGAGAGTCAACCTGCGATTCAGCGATGAAACTAGTATCAAATTCAAGTGCTTTGATGAGGACTTGACTGAGGACGAGATGTTCGGCACTGGAGAGCTTCTCATCAGCGATATTAAATAGGCGACAGGAACTGTGGTTGTCAAGGTTTTCGGAGCGGAAAAGAAAGAAGCAGGCACGTTGACTCTCACTTACGAGTCCCAAAACTTGGTCCAGACTAATAAACCCGAGCCTACGAAAGTAGACGATAAAAAAATAAAAGAAGCAACTGAAGAAGAAAAGAAGAATGCTGAAGCCACAAAAAAAGGGTAATAGGACAAAATAAAGGCAGACACTGACAAGAAGAAGACCGACGAATAAAAAAAGAAGGCGGATGCTAAGAAACTTGAATAGGACAAAATGAAAGCAGAATAAAATAAAGGAAATTCTAATAAAGGAGGCAGCAGTTAACGAAACACAAACCTAAACCAGGATAGCCCTGTGAATCAGAGTAAAAATGATTTGAGGAAATCCGAGCATTCAATAGCCACCAATAACAAACAGCAAATACTACCTTCCCTCGATAAGAAGGCTTATGGCGACAGTAGCAAACTACCAAATATCTAGAACTATATATTATTCAATATTTGCAATGATTTTATTTTAATTATTTGTTAGGAATTTATGATGTTCAAAGTGCAGCCACCTTACAAAAATCCATTGTGTCCTATTCTATGCCGAAGGCCAATAGGTTCCAAGAACAAAATAAAGTTGGGTCGGGGGCAGAACCAAATTACAATGTGGAATCCTCATTCAAGCTTGCCAAAGGAAAAGGTGCAGGGTTCGGATTTGGCACGCGCCGACCATATCCCGATTGGATGGAGAGAAACATGAAGGACAACCCAGCACCAGGCAGTTATGAACTGAAAGAGGAAGTGAAGGATCACAAAGGATATACGTTTGGGATATCCTACAAATATTATGAGAAAGTTCTGATTCCAAAGCAATAAAATCGAAATAAATCGAATATCAGTAAAAAATCATGCTCGTCATTATTGTATTATTTGTTTTTATTGTAGAGTTGACTCCTTTACGCCCACCTCAGAACAACAAAAATCAATGATCTACTAGATATACCAAGAAAAAAAACACACACCATATATATCTATATTTCTTTATGCTATACAATATAACATTTTCATAAAATAAAATAATTTTCAATTAACAACGTGTTGGATATAAGTACGACTTTTGATTTAAACAGATCAGATAACACTGTTTCCATTCAGCAGCTTTTGGATGAAGCGGACTTGCCCAAAAGCAGCAACCAAAACCACCACGATTTCAGCTAGTTGATACCACATGTATCTTCTGGTATGTATTCTCACGCTATCGGTAATCTGGTTATTAATTAAGGCATTTCTTTAAACCACCCCTAAATATGCCTCCAATTCGTTCTTGAGTTTCTCGGTCTTTTGTTCATGGACGCCGATGTGGTCAGCATTCAGGACATTCTATGACTTACCCTCAGATAGGTAGTTTTCTAGGTTGAGTACACCCATCTTGATCCTACCGTTCTGATGAAACCTCAAAGTATAGTCATGACCCTTTTTGGCCTGGAATTAGAAGCCTGCCAGATGATAAAACATCTTGTTTAGCAGTATGATCCTGTTGTCCTCATAAATGATTAGCCTGACCTCTTCTCCAGGTTGGGTTTTACTCTCGACGTACACGTTGTCCTCCTGCCAGTAGATGCCGACGATTCCTTTGATGAGGTGGTCATGATCGACTGCTATGATGAAATCGTCACTTTGACCAATGGGGAAATTTACAACATGCAAATGATCGTAATTAAAGTTGATAAGGCTGACCTAGGACACTTCTTCCTCGTAGATCTTATCTTCTTCTTCTTCTTGAGGAGTATCTTAGACTGAGTTAACTAATAAAAACAACGGACGAATGAAAAGATATGATATATTTAATGTAGTTTGTTACCATAGGATGTTTCTGGAATGAGTGACTCTCCGTCATCAACAGCATAATCTTGGGAAACACAAACACACAGTAGGAGGGCGATCAAGCCTACCGATATTAATTTATGGTTCATTATTTTTAGTATCTTGTTTTTGGATTTTGAATTTCTATTTGTCTTTTATATTTTATATTTCTGTTTCGATTTTTTTGTTTTAAAGAGTGTTCTTAATAATTATTATTATACTTTATATTCTTTTTAAATACTAACAATGGTTTCGAAAATAAATCGAATGTTTTTTATAAAAAAAGAGATATTTTTTATGATCGAGACCTAATGAATTAAATATTATAAGTATAAATTTTCTTAAAAATATATTTTTTCACCTTTTTCTTTTATAAAAATATTGAAACGATATTTATATCCGTGATCTTACCAGGGAATGAATCCATTGTGAGTCTTTTTTTGACCTGATATTAATGGATAGAAATAATAATGCTATTTACAAAAAAATATTTAATTTAAAAAAATCCAGTTTTAAATCTAAATCTGACCATTATATTGTAATTTCTCGATATAGAGAACAAAAGTAGTCAAACCAATCATCACTCCTTTTGAAAAATAATACAAAGTTAATTCCCAATAGAATAGTGTTATGCGATAAATCATGTTGATATTGATTTTCTAAACTCATCAAATGTCACAAAATCTGATTAGTTGAGTGGTACGTTCAGCTCAATGAATTTCCAGGAACTTATATTGAAATATGAAGGTGAAGTCGCCACGTCCTTGACCCAGACCTTGAGTTTCCGGTGGTACTGTATCTTTTTATTAATTAGGAGTTCTGAAGCCATCAGCTGCATTTTATCGTCGATTATATTGTAGAAGATGTAAATGAGTGTTTCGTCGGACAATTTTGCCTTGTCTATTTTGTCTAAACTGAAATCAAAACCTTTGTAGCTCTCTGGAATTGTCACTCGAAATGGATGGGGTTTGTCTTGATCTTCGACGAAGGGAGATATGAGAGATTAATACATACTGAAAAATAATTGTAAAGATATATCAGAGATTAGAGAATGAGTAAATTTAGCATGAGCTTTTTTTATTGGTATACTTTTTCTCGTCAAGCTTAAAGCCAAGTTTCGATAAGTCAGCTCCTTGGTTTATTATGTCTAGTTTGTCGTTGGGGTTGGGGTACATAGTTCGATATAAATACAAAAATTTTACACTATTTAAATTAATAATATAAAGGAAAATTTGATATATCTCGAATTATTTATTTCATATATTTTTCTTTTTTTTTTTAAATACAACTAATGTTGAATTGTTTATTTATTAAAAAAAATAGACATAATTTTCTAGTTATAAAAAAAATATTTTTCAGATGTGGATAAAATCAATTTATCATTCCCTGGGTGATCATGTGTTGAACTCTCTCTTTGTTCTTCATTTCAGGCAAGAATATCATCTTGGCGCTTCCGTTTTGCCCAAGCATCTTCAGAGTCTCTAAATACCTGATCTGCATAGCAACCTTTGTGTTCAGCATATCTGCGGCTTGTCTCATGAGTTTGGCTGACTCCACGTCTGCTTTGGCGGAGATGAGTTTTCCCTCAGCCAATCGTTGTTCTTTGGCTGCGCTCGACAGTGACTCTTGCAATTATTTGCTAAGTTGGATATCTTTAATGAAAATGTCCTCAATCTGTAAACCTTTATAATTATTCGTGAATATTTCGATTTTGTTATTTTTATATTACGTTAACGCCCCATTCTTCAGTGTATTCGTCCACCTGTTTTTCAATATCGTCAGCAATCTCTTGACGTTTTTCCAACAATTCTTGCAATGTGAACTGACCACAGGTGTTTTTCAGAATAGCGTAAGTCACTTCGGCAATGGCTCGGGTGTAGCCTTGCACTCGATAGAACGCGTACCTTGAGTTTATGACCCGATAGTATACTGAGGCATCAATGCTGATTGATACGTTATCTTTGGTAATAATGACTTGTCTCTCGAGATCCATCACATTGATCTTGACGTCGATGACGTCCAGTCTATCCGTGCAAGGATTGATATAATGCAGTCCAGGGTTCACTGTCTTCACATATTTGCCTAATATTCATAAAATACAAAGAATAATTTTTTTAGAACAGATATATATTTATGATATGAATGTATTTGTATCTTATAGGAATATGGTACCAAAGCGTTGGAAAAGTCCTTCTGTTCCTTGATTTACGATTTTGTAAGGATACTCAACACAACAAAAGACGCAAGGCATCCAAGTTCTAGCGCAACCACAGCACTCACCACAAAAGAATTGACACTTTCCAAAAAATGGCATTTCATCGTTACTGAGATCCTCGACAGGCAATGCGATATGGTCAGGCTTGTTTAAACCAATTCTTTCTTAAGGTTGAGAGCTTGCCACTGGGGATGTTGCTAATTTCATTCTTTTTTTTGAAATAATGAATATTTTGATGTTTATAGAAATCGATTTTTATAAGTATATATTTTGTTTTAATGATTTTATTAGGTTTAATCAATCCATATTTATATGTATAATAAAGTTATATATGACGAATAAATATTATTTTTTTCCAAAAACAGTTATCTGTTATTGTATTTTCTCAAGTATTCTTTCGTGTTTTCTAAAAAACCAAATCTACACTATATAAATCAGAATTGCCATCATCATTTCACTTCTGAGGCAATAGCCAATACATTTATTTTTTGTCAAGATTAATAATATCTTTGGTGTGACTTTCAACACTGTACAAATCTAATGCTAGAGTAACCATATCGTAACTTTTCAATGCTTAAATATTTCTCGAACATTCCGAGTATATCATCGTGAGGTCCTGAAAAATTTGTTCTCCTAAAGAATATTTACTGATGTCACCAACACGGTATCAAAGCTATGTCTTTTACAAATTACCCGCAAAAACCAACATATGGAAAAATATGCATGATACTTGCTTATCCATCTATATTTAAGCCTGAAAGTCAAACAAGAAAGTCAAACAAGAAAAGCAAAAAAATGTTTCAATATCTCCCTTTCACTCTTCGAGCAAATTTTTCATTAAAAATATAAATAATATTTTTTGTTTATACTTACTATGCATTGAACTAATTGTAATTGTGACATATCTATAAGCGAACCTTAGAAAATAATTTTATTTCATTTATATTTCATCTATTATTTTTATTTAGGAAAGTTGATTTGTTAACTTCAGTAGATGATTCTTTAGTGATATATATATACATTGTCTACTTGATTATATTTTTTTATTGGATGAAATGAATGCCATCCAAATTTAATTAATGAACATAATAATAAATATATTTTATTAAAAAAATCATACGAAAATAAGACGAATAATATACAAAAAATAGACATACAATTTTTCCATATAAAATTAATTTTGTTTAATTAAAAATATTATATTTAATTTTTTATTATTGTATTTTTATTAAACAGTTCACATTGCAAAAAACAATTAACTCTAAGTCGACATAATTATGAACCGCCAGTATCAACACAAGGACAGTCGGGAACGAATGGCACCTCCTTCTCCAATCAGAAAATATAGTTCAGAGGAGAAGAGGTCAATCTCACGGATGGTCAAGGTCAATAGGTCAAAAATACCTGAGGATTTTTTCAGCGCCATCTTCGGAGAGGAACGACCAATCAAACCTCCAGCAATACGAAAAACTATCATTCCCTTCAGCGGCGATCTTAACATCACCTTTTGTTTACAAAAGCAAAGCACAACACTGGAATCTCCACTGCCATTGCTAACTAAAAAACTATCCACTAACGTTAGGCTCCCGGAACTTGAACTTCCAAAACTACCGCTCTTCAACTTATAGGGAAAGGAATTTATGGAATCAAGTGGACAATCCACGGAGCGTACGGCGAATAAGAATAGCAGTCGTAACGAGAGAATGAATGAGCTGGAGGAGTTCGACCAGCAAAAAATTAGAAGTTTATTCGACTATGAAAGTCGTAAACCCCAGATTTCGAGTCGAAATAGGCGATTGGGGTTACTCGGACAATCAAAATGGTGAGGAAAAACGAATATTTTTTCCCAAATTTGATGAAGTCAAATATGTATTTTTTTATTTAATATTGTTTAATGTAATAATTGTTTTTTTATAAATACGATATTAAATCAAAAATTATTTCCTATCGTTTTATGATATCTTTATTTAAAATTATTTTATTATTGATTTGATATAAAGTTGATATTTATTTATTTTTTTATTTATTTATTTATTTTTTATTTATTTTATACTAATATTGCTATTGAAGAGAAAGTAGAAAAATATTAAAAAAAAACTTCTTCTTTAGACTATCCTTACTTTATGTTTGAGATAAAATATTTTTCCGTGATTTTCCACAATTATTTTATCACTTTAGATTTCCATTACTTTATCGTATGCTTCAAAAATAGTGTTACAGCAACAAACTATAAGAATGGAAGATTACCTCTCGATTTTAAAAAAAATATATTCGTTATGATTACTGAGTGGTTCAATGCCAACTAGGATTTGATACCCAAATTCAAACATGCTGTGTTCAAGATAATTATGTAGAAAAATATATATATACGAAATATATATGCTGATCTAATATTTTTTTATAAAATTTAATAATTTATTATTATTATTAAAAATTGTATATATTTTTATTGATATGTATAAACACATTAGTAAATTTATTCGAACGAAACTATATATATATGATAAAATTGTTCTTTCTGTACTTTAGAAATGAACTTAAGAAATAGAACTTATGTTAAAATCGAAGAAAAAAAAAAGTAGATCAATATGTTTTTTTATTTTATTTTTTCTCCATTAAAGAAATTAATCATAAATTTAATAACAAAAGGAGTCTTATGACATATATACTTTTTATTATAGTCAATCTGCTCTCAATTAGCCAAACGCTAGATAATTATTTTCTTTGCAACGACTCAATCGCATTCAACGCCCAGAAGACCGTATGCGCCATCAGGAAATATGGAGAGCCGAAGGAATTCCCAACCTAATACGATGCCTGCAGCTTTAGTAATAGTGCATTGGGCTACATCGACGATGTCTGCGAGGATGCAATGCACACCTGTCGTTCTCGCCTTAACTGCTCTGAACTACCTGAGGAATATAAGACTCCAACTTGCGTATACGAGGCGTTTAGACCACCCAGGAATACCAGTTATGCAGAGTGTTGCGAATCTAGCACATATACAAGCTTTCAACTCGGATACTGTCCGCCTCTCGGAGATTTGTTCGAAAAGGCTTTGCACTGTCCGAGATACAGACCCAGCCTTTGCTCGAAGCTGACTATGCCTGTTTGTGGGATATTTTCGGATGGGTATCGAAAAACCTACCAAAACAACTGCAAAGCTTGTAAAGACATAAGAGTTTCTGCTTATATGTTCAAGAGTTGCGAAATATGATGTTTTTTTTTTCTTGTAGAAATAATATTTATAGTTTTTTAAACATATTTATACTTACATGTATGTATGTAAAAGGAGAAGATCTTTTTGAGTCCTACTTCTCTCTATTATTATTTTATTTATATTGATTCAGATATATTAGGTTTTTTTTTTATTAGTACGATTTCTAAATTTTATTGGAATGTGTTTTTTTTAGCAAAATGACTTTGATATTTCAAAATATTACATTAATATTTGCTTATCTAATCTAAATAATAATTAAAAAAAAAAGTTAAATACCGTTAAAATTGTAAAAGGCTAGAATTTAAAAAAATATAAATTTTAATTCATCAAACTGATTTGAACAGACGATTAATCGACATTCATATATCGATATAAATATATAAAATATTAACTACTCATTTTGAAAAAACCCAAACAAAGAAAACATCGCCATGCAAGCTAAAAAACATTTCTCTTTCTTTGACAAATATGCCATTGAACATAAAGCTAGCGGCTCTGATGAAACAGTGCTCAGAGACAAACACAGCAACCTGTTGGTTCTCATGAAAGAACTTGAAGTCAATTCCCACGAGGATTACAAGCACATTGTGGAAGCGCTAGAAGCCCAAAAGACCCTCAAGCACGACCATCTACTGTCGCTAATCGATTATCACTCGCTCAGCGAATAAGGAGTGAACGGAATGATCATGCGTAAAGTCGTAACACTCTTCCAATACAGTAGTCATACTCTCCTCGAAGAGATTGAGACCCGCGCCCGTGAAGATCGTTGCTTCGACGAGACCGAACTATGGAGCTTGATTTGTAGTCCCACCCTAGGACTCGCATACCTCGAGCTCTAGAACATCGGGCATGGTTGCGTGAGTCCAATCGATATATATCTAACTTAGTAAGGCCTTATTAAAATTGCCGACCCCAGCATTGCCACAGCTTCGCCGTTCGAGCTGAATGACGGATATTACTATTCTCCCGAAATGCTAGCTCATATCTCCGCCAGACAGGATGGATAATAATTATAATAGAATGCTGTCGACATCTTTAAGTCTGATGTATTTAGTCTCGCCATGTGTGCATTACATGCAGGTCTCTTGGAGAGTTGCGATAATTGTTACGACTATCAAAGTGGAGCTATTGAAATCAAGGTCCTTGAGGACAAGCTGGCCAGATTTGCAGCGATATATTCTCAAGATTTAGTAGATTTTTTAGTGCTAATGCTGAATCAGGACCCTGAGTAAAGGCCCACCTTCGCCAATCTTGAGAAATAGCTAATTGACGCTCTCAATCCTTCAGAAGCATCACTAAATGGGTCAATTCACCAACTAAATCTGTCCAGCCAGATCAACGATCATCTTCAATATATGAATTCCTCCTCGATGATGCGAAAATCTTTATTAACTAATCAAAACACTCGTCCCTCTGTATACAAACAACGACTTCTTCCATCACCATATATTGCTATTTAAACTGAGGAAGAAGATGAACCAAATAACAATCAGTTTGCGCCCAACGACGAAGAAATCGATACCACAACAATTGACACGAACTAATAAAATGTAGGACCTGAACATATCAGAGGTCAGAATGGTAATCGGGTCGAGTGTAGCAACAGATTTTCCAATTAAAACAGCAGGCAACTTAACAATCTGAATTCTACTGGTCTTCCGAATGTCATAGACAGCTCCAGGTTATAACTGTCAAGGTTTAACTCTTCTAAAGCAAGCGAATAAAAGAGGCATCACAAGAAGCTCTCCAGGGTTCTCTCCTATACTAGCAATGTATCAGAAGTGTATGATAGTCCCGACCAAGCAATGCTCTTTTTAAGCAGCTAAAACAAGGAAAATACTAACGGATCCCTAAACAACAACCATGATCGCAATAGTAGCAATAACATTAACCATCCAACAGGTTACGAGAAGCAAAATAACATTTTCAACATGAGCAATAAAAAATCAATCATCGTGGATCATTATAATATTGAGACTAATAAGTATCTGCTGTCTTCGATAGTCCCGAGAACTCCCTATGAAGCATTGCGCATGGGACCAGAATCTTCATAAATAATGTCGAGTCTTGCCTGGAATGACTACCAGGACAACAGACCCAAAGAGTAACAGGTCTTCACCGACCCCAAACTCCTAATGCTGATGAAAAGCGACTTGCAAAAAATCCGTAAATAATCTCAAATCTTCAGGAAGCAGGCATGATTTTAAAAATATTTAACCGTGATAATACTGTGTTTTCAGATATAAATAATGCCAAAAATATTTTTTAATTACCTTATTTATATTTTTTTTTAGGTAATTAATATATATATTTAAACAAAAAAAAGTGTATATTATTATATAAAAAAAAAACCTAAACCCAAATCCAAAGGTAAACCCAAATCAAAACCCAAAAACAAAGGACAAAGAAAACCAACCTGAGGACCAACAATAATAATATACAATACCTAAAATAAATAATTAAAAATAAGAAAAAAAAAAAAAAAAAAAAGGTTAGATCATGATATATCAATCATTTTATATATTTCCCATTCTTTAGAATGGTTATTTATAACTAACTAACTATAAAAATATAAAATTAACATTTATTTATATTTAATTATAATATAATTATATAAAAAAACTATTGATGAGTTTATTGACAACAACAACAGCGGAGAAATAGACATTCCGTAGGAAATGGCTGACTAACCTAACCGTCAAAATGTTCCATTCTAATCGCCCGAACTTCAGCAGATAGCTTTACCATGAGGCATTGTATGACATTCTCTTCCTCCAACCCTCGATCGCCAGACCTCTGCGTCGATATGCTTATTTGGAGTAAACAGTAGCTCCTCGGGCACTCAAGTCTACGATTGAGTAAATTAACGATAATATGAAGCAAGGCAACTTCGATAACCATGATCTCTTTATCGAGATGTGCGAACATATTCGATAGTCACCAGCCCAGTCTGTTCGTTAAATAATGCCTTGGTGTTTAATGTGAAACCACAAATCTATCTTAATTATTGCCCTTGTTTATACTTTAATATAATTATTTATAAAAAAATGAATCATTTAAGTTATTGCACCTTTAGTCATCTGTTTATTAGTAAAACATTTGTCTAATAAAAAATATTTTCTTTTTTCTTTTTACTGAGTCTATAACTATAGCTATGTTTTGAGTGTTGTTGTTTTTTATCAAAACCTATAATTTATATTGTAAAGTATCTTACATATTTTTTGAAGTTCGCCTTATTAGCAATAAATAATAAAGAGAATCCAAAAAAAAGAGAATACAATAAATTTACAATTAAATAGTTTTTTTTATTTGTTATTTCATGCAGAAAAATAATTGATTCTCTATTTCATTTATCCGAAATGTACTCATTAAAAAAATGTCATTTTTTGAATGTTGATTAAGATATTGATGGATAACAGACAAAAAAAAAAATGTCAATGCACAAGAAGAGTAGAATTTCGATCCGATTTCAGCCTTCTCTTGAGGGTTGTAATCTTCACTTTCTATCTACTAATCATTAACATTACCTTCTGATAAGAACTCTCTTGCTCGATCGTCTTGCTATAAGACTCAGCAAAAGACCTTTTTGATTTATTTTTTTAAGAGGGAAGTTGGATACTCCGAAAATCTTGGAGAGTCTTCCTTTTAACACAAGAAGATTGATTGTCTGAAAGCATGCTCTGGTTATTTGTCATATTTTTACTAATGCTTTCTTTCTCTTGTAAATTCAAGGAAGATGAATGGCAATTTTAATAGAAATTCTGTATGGACTTTGAGAGACTACAGTTTGTTGGCCTATGAAAGTTGGTACATTTTGCTAGGTAAGCTTTCAGTAATTTGCGGGATTCCAATGGCGCTGGCTTTTATTTTTCGGAGGATGTATGCATATGCCTCTAAATTATTCCCGGCATATTGGTGAGGTTGACAGTGATCTCGTTGGGACCAGCGGGCATGAAGCTCATATCGATTGCGGAGGCCCTCGAGGCTATTCTAGTCGATGAACGATTGCGCCTATAGGTGCTGAAGATTTAAGTGAGCAGATTGAGCTAATGCGAGTTCCTCTTGGCATTGGGTTTTTAATTTTATTTAATACGGAGAACTGCTAAGCCATTCATTATGTATGTATTTTATTGTGTTTCCTTTATTTAATTTTAACTGAGTATTTTTTTTTATTAATAATAATAATTCTCTCCAGTATTTTTAGTTAAAAATAATATAGATTTATTACAATGTTAACTTTTTGCCAAATTATATATAATAAACAAATATGAAGGGGAGAAAGAAATAAAAAAAAAAAACTTATGATTTATATCTCAGATTATCATTAACAATATAATAATAGATTCTGATCAACTTTCAAAAAATAATAATTTATCCAAAGTTCAACATTAAGTTTCAATATATTAAATTAAAAAAAAATGGCCTATTAATATTTTATTTTTTAAAACAAACTTTGTATTTTTTTTTTTTTGAACTTATTTTAAAAAACTTTTTTGTATATATAGATATTTGATTTTTGTTGATTAGAATATATTAAACCTTACTAAGTATCAGATTAACTATTAATGTTTAGTTTATTATTAACAATAAACTCTTAGTTCAAATTGCTGAGAACCATACCTTTTTTTATTTCTTTGTATTTCCCAAAATGGATATACTGTCATTTTTAGAAGGATCAGAAATCAGTTTCGATATGCTCTCTTTGTCATTTTCGCCCTTATCGTCATCTCCTTGTACCGATGAGATTGGCAATCCAAAACTACTGTCACTCAAGTTTTTGTTATCTATTTTAACATTTTCAGCAGAGTTCTTTATCGTCCCACTTCCCTCTTGTCCTGGAAAAACTGCATGAACAACTTGAATCTTATCAGAAGCTAGGGAAACAGGGGGAACCGTTGGGGTTGGTGATGATGTGAACAATTTCTCAAACCTAATTATAGAGTTAAAAAAATTGATGTTGAGTCGAGAATAAACATATAAATAAAAGAAATAATCCTAAACAAATAAGTTATTACGAAATTTCGAACTATGACAAATATGTTCAAGACAAATTTTAAAAACTTTTAATAATAATTACCATTCTTCTATTGAATCCCAGATTGAACATTACTGATCCATGATACTTGACTACTCGCCTTCTTAGACGATATGTAATGGGTTGTTCATTAGTTAGTTTTCTTGTATGCTTTGAGAAAATAGTCTGATTCCTTATAAAACAAATAAAAATATTTAATTATGAATATATTTTCATGAATCTATTTTTCTAAATTTAATATAAATAAATTATTGTGTTTAGAAGCTTTATAAAATATATATATAACCCTATTTCATTAAAAAAACAATAAAAATTTATTAGTTAAACTAAATATATTTTATCAATTTTATTAATTCATCGCATGCCTAACAACTAAAAATCGTTAAACATCAGATCCTTCTCAGCTGTTCAGCTTGATATAACAATGTGGTGGCCCCTTTTTGATCCGCTCACAAATGGCTGGATTCACCTATTTCCTATGCAACGGGTTGGAAATTCCAATCAGATTTCCAGTAGGCTTTCCGTCGTTTTCACTGATCTTGATCGTGCGACATTTTTCTGGTTACGCCTTGGTATTTTTTACATAGCTCACCTTATTTTTTCCCTTCTTTGATAACTATGGTATATCTTTTATACTTTCTTTTCGTTTTCGAATTGGAGACAATATGTGATCCAACGGACAAACCAAAGCTACATCATTCTTAGTCTTAATCGCTTTGAATTTCTTAGTTTCAATATCCTTTCTGATCTGCTGCCTCTTAAGAGAGTTGGACTTGTATTTAATTTCTGCTTCCTCGACTGAGGAGTTAAGAACATGCAGCAGTCTGTTGGATTACAGAATATCTGAAACAAGGTTGACCCTTCTGCGAAAGATCTGTCCTTCGGGAATTCTGTTCAAATCATATGGGGCAGCAAAATTGAGCGAAGAGTCGTTATGGTTGTTCTCAAAGGAAGTATTTTATGTCAGATTGTTGTTATTATGAGTTTCGAGATTCCTGTTTATCTTTTTGGAGGAGAGGTGCTGACTGTTATAATTTCGATAATTCTTCAAGTTTGACCCATAAAGGCTGATCTGGGAACAGTGATCAGGCTTGGATTGATTGCTTATTGTTCTCTCGATTGGAAAAAGGGGACAATGGTCTATCGGGTTCTTTCTTTGGAAGATTGGCAAAAGAGTGTTCTTGAAAATATTATCGCAACTGTAGTTAATAAAGCCAGAGTGATTAAGCTAGTTCAACGCGGTATTCCTGGGGGTTGGTATTGGTTTGCATTGCTGCCTATATCTATTATAAACCGCAGATGGACTTTGCTGAGATATATCAACGCCACTGTTCGGAGTTGGAATGCTGCTGTTAAATTCTGATTTATTTGTAACTGATCTAGTCTTAAATAGCTCCGAGATGATCGACCTTTTGTCAGGCGGGTTCTTCGGAGAAAGGAACCCCTTTTTAGGTACCACCATTCTATGCTTGCAAACAGTTTAATATTTATTATTATAATATAACTATAGTTAAAATAACTAATCGTTAAAGAGAAATAAATGAAGTAAATAAAATGAATCATATTAATTTGAGCTCCTACTTCAATAACAAGTTCGTATAACAATCTAATAGATATATTTCATTCTTAGTATTCAGCATAACATTTGTATTTTATAAAATAATATAATATGACTTTTGTTTCTGTTTATTTTTTTTATAATTAAATTTAGTCAATCAAGCGGTTTGTGAAGAACAAAGAATCCTTCAAGAATCCCAACTACAATTTCGTAGATAATGGCACATCTATGGAACTGCAGCGATTCCAGAATCTCCACTCCCTGGTACAAAATAAGTTGCTTCAGGATAGGATTGGGGTTATTTTATGTTTTGGCAGCATCTCCGAACGTTAATAAATTATTGAGAGTTAATAATCCAATTTAGACCGCTTTGGCATCCTAGTGTTTAAGCAACTCCAGATAAAGCTTGACTAACTAGAAGTCCTCGATCATTCTGATCACTTCGATGTTGTTGCCCGATCCCGCCAAGTTGGAAAAGATCCAGATAATCTATTTCTTCACCTCGACGCAACAATGTTCAAACAAATCTCGAAGCTTCAGAAGGAGCATATGTCTGGATAGTATTTCGTTTGAATGACTTTCGTTTCCTGCAATATTCGAGAGTATAAAACATACCTCCTTTTTGATAAAGTTTTTCTCGTGACTCAAAAGTGTTTCAGCTTACTGCATAAATCCTCTGACAAGGATAGGTTCGATGTAGCCATACAATCCAATGGCAGCGCCGATAATTTTGAGGCAAAAATACACTATACTGTAATTGCGAGAGCAAAGATTGTGGATGAGGCCACCGACAAGCCCAAAAGAAATGATGTCTTTCACGTGATTCTTCTTGGTCAAGTATAAGGAAAGTACTTGATAGCAATCCGCTCTCACGCTCTCATCGTAGATATCTGGGTCGTTGACAATTTCAGCGAAAACAAATAAGGCATCTTTGATTATATCATATTGAGGATGAGGTTGGTCTGTGATGTTTTTAGAGAAATAAACAAAAAATGATAAATATACCAATTTTTTGTTTGAATATAATAGATAATAAGAAAATTCATATAGTTTACTTCGACAAAGATTCGATAAGGCCCAGACTATTGTCTTGATAAAATCGGAATTTTTAGTATCATCTGCGTTCTTACAAATTTTCCCTATTCCTCCCAATTTAATTATGTGATCTCTGTTTCGGAAATTATCGCTTGCGATGTTCCCGATAACCCAGATTGCTTGCTATCTGAGAGAGAAAAAGGGGCTAGTTAGTAATTCTACAAGTTTTGGAATGCCACCTTTGTCGACAATGGATTGACACTGCTGGCTGGTTCCCGATGCGATATTTGTGAGACACCAACAACTCTCTAGCTGGAGGAAAGGGTTTTATGTCTGATTGACGAACTCCAGTAGCTGTGGGACTATATTGGAATCCACACTTGCTTCGATTGTGAAGCTACCTTCAATGCTCAGAAGCTTACGAATCCCTACGACACCAAACATAATTTTAAGGGGTTCTTTTTCGAAAATGCACTCAATTAGATATGAGAATTCGGATGACTCGTATTCCCTTTCTGAAAACTACTGGTACTCAGAAAAGAATTCGAAGTTCCTGAGTTCATCAAAGCGTTCCTTTGATGAGGTATTGGTATTTGAGTTTACATCATAATTTGAATCCTCGTGTGATAGCCGAATGAAAGCCTGTCCTGTAAATCTTTTCTTGGAGATGATTTAGTTTCTGGTTGCTTTTCGGATTTATGAAGTAATCTGCTGCCGTTTTTACTGGATCATACTTGATTCATAGATGAGCTATTCGTAGGTAAACATTATACAAGTGAATTTAATTTTTTTTAATATAATATATGTTTATAAGATATTATTGAATTATTTTCAATATTTATATATTATTTTTAAAATTACAAAATATAGAGGGTTTTTTTTTATCACTTCGTTCAGTTATAATAAGTATATATTTATTTATACACAAATTGAAACTAATGATTAAAAATAAATTTACCCCCCCCCCATCAGACATATGAATAATTTATGAAATAATATTACTAAGTTTTTTTTTTGTACAGATCCATTCTCCCGATTAAGAAGTATTTCAATGCTACTTCTGATGTTATGAAAATTAATACCTCTTATTGTTTTTTATATTACGTACTTTTTTATCAATTTCTGTCTTAGACACAATGTAAACATTTTTTTATAAAATACATTGCATAAAGAGCTTAAAAACAAAAAATAAAAAAAAAATCGTAGTAGAAGATCAATGAATTAAATTTTATTGTTATCAGCAGCAAAACATTATGTAGATATATATAACAAAAATTTTAATCCAAAAGTATAATAGTATTTTTTGTATTATTATTTATTGTATATATTTTTTGGTGGTAGTAACTTAAAAAAATCATACAATATACAAGCACAATGAGTCAAGAATACAACACAACCAGCAATCAAGCCTTCAAAGACTTCTTCGCAGGTGTCTGTTCTGGATGGACACAAGTTATGATCATGCAGCCTTTCGAAATCATTAAGATCAGGTTGCAGACTCAATCGCTCGCCAACCCGATCTACAGTGGGGTGTTGGACTGCCTCAAAAAAATTGTGGCGCAAGAAGGACCTTCGGCGCTCTACAAAGGGACACTCTCTCCGTTGGTAGGATGTGGATTTCAGGTCAGTGTGCAGTTCGGGTTTAATGAGACGAGCAAGAGATTTTTCGGCAAATTCAAAAAGACACCTGACGAACCTCTTCCCTTAAATCTGGTAGCAGCTTCAGGGTTTGTAGCGGGTATTGGATCTGGACTGCTTGCCGTAATAAATATTTTACTTATTTTGCCATAACAACTATGATTTTTTAATTGAATTTTTATCAAATATACACAGACTCCAATCGAACATGCAAGAATCAGAATTCAAATTCAAAAAGATGAAGCAAGTAGGGTCTACAAGGGATCACTTCAAGCGGGATCACAGATATTAAAAAATTATGGAATTCAAGGGCTGTATCGTGGATTCATACCAACGATGTTTAGGGAGTCAATCGGATCGTGTTTATATTTTACAACATATTAGTTCGCGATGAGACAGTTCGTCCAACCCGGTCAGAAGTCCTCCAGCGCCCCACTCTCTGCGTCGCTGCTAGCGGGGGCATTGGCCGGCGTATCCTTTTGGGTCTTCATTTACCCAATCGACTATATTAAGACACTTATGCAAACTGACGACTTAAAAAATAAACGTTATAAGGGTATATTTGATTTGATTGCCAAAAAGAAGCACGAAGGCATTCGTGCATTTTATCGAGGGTATAGCGTTTGCATGATGAGGAGTGTTCCTGTGAACGCAGGAGGATTCTTTGCCTTTGAGATGATGATGAGACTGCTCGGCAGAAGTCAAGCAAGTTAATGATAAATTTTGGGAGATTTATGGAAGATGGATTGTTTTTTCTTTTATAATGAAAAAAATGGAATGTTGAACATCGACATATTTTTTATTTATTTATTTTGAAAAATACTTCTTCTTTGTTTTTTTTTGTTCAAGTATTTTTTATTGATACGCTAAGTATAACCATAAAAAAATAATTATGGGAGAATTTATATTTTGTGTTTTTTGGATATAAACAGGTAAAAAAAAGAAAATGTATTTAAAATAATATTAACTTTAATTGTTTTATTTTGTTGCTTTATTAAAAAAAAAATTCATCCGAGGTGGGACTCGAACCCACAACCCTCAGATTAGAAGTCTGATGCTCTACCATTGAGCCACCCGGACCAGGTGATTATTAAGCATTAACTTTTCTTATAAGTATTATTTTATTAGGAATTTGTTATTTTTTAGTTATCCTCAAGTAAGAAGAATATCGTTTTTTTATATGCCCCCCTTTTTCTTTTTTTTTTTCTTTTTTAAATGAATATTTTTATATAAATAATATAAATACAAATTTATATAATAGTACATTGTATATTAAAGAAATTCAATAACAAAAATAAACTTGGCAGTAGAGAAAGCAAGAAATAAACAACAAAACTTACCATACTATATACTAATAAAATACTTGGAAAATCTATCTCTCTATATAATTACTTTATCGAATGTAAAATTCAATGAAACTACGCAACTACATGGTCAGTATCGACATTCTAAAATACGTTCTCCTGCTTTTAGAAACTGCTTCCGTTGTTGCAAGCGGCATCAAGAACCAGTTTTAGATGTACGATACTCTTATCTATGCTGGCCTCATGGTCCAAGTATTCTGCAACCGTTTCTTTAAAATTCCTGTACATTTTTATCCATACCTCTTACACACAGTTATCTACATCATTATCTATCTATACGCATATATTTGTTGTGTTTACAAAAATATATATACTTATTGGTGTATAATTTTAATAATAATACTCTACAAAACTAACTCAGGATGTAAGATATTGATACTCTATATTATTCCTTGTGTGTATCTCCACATCGATAAGATACTCAAAAAGATACTCGATCTATAAACAACAAGAGTGATCTGGATTGACGCTACCATAATAATCTTGTATTCGATTCATATCCTCGTGCTTTGGAGAGAAAAAGGGTGTCAGGATTGTATCTAAATCTATTCAGAAGAGACGAGGAATTCGCCATAGTTTATATGATGGACATTTTTCTTTATATCATCCTTATTTTTTTTAATAAACACTATATATAATTTTCACTTATATATACGGTTTCGTGAATCAATCTAATAAATACAATAATTGTTACTTCTATACAAAAAATAACAGTATTTTGTTATGATAGTTTCGAGCTACTATAAAGCAAAAACAATATTTGATTTTGGTTGATGTTTTTTTTAACTCTAACATTAAAACAATAATTATATATTAAAAAAAGAAGCCCGACGGGGGGCTCGAACCCCCGACCATCAGGTTAAGAGCCTGACGCTCTACCGACTGAGCTAGCCGGGCTTTCCAATGGCTACACTTGAAATTTGGTGTTATTTAGATTTGACATCTAGTATTTTAATATTTCTTGGTGCTTCATATTTCTTGGACATAGTATAATGAAATATCTATCTGTATAACTATATATTTTTTTCTATAAACTTATTTTTATTTATTTAAAACAAATAAACTGTATCTTAACTATTAACTGTTTACTATCAAAAGGATTAGCATATGTGGGGGGGGCACGCTTTTAACTCCAGATAACATAAATGTAAGATATATCTTATTTTAAAAAAAATCTTAAAAGAAGGATAAATATATAACTCTTTCTATTTCTATTTATTTATATTTATGATTGTAATTTGTAGTTTATTTCTCATTTCTTGAAAATTGTAGTCGAGTTCTTCGATTTTATATTTTAGATAGATTTTTTATATTTTTACATCTATATAACAATATACTAATATAAAAATTAAATTGTCGCTTCTACTCTATTGTTTTTTTTATATAATTTATTCGTCTCAATTCATTAAAATTAATGCAATAATTATATTTTATTTACATCATTTTCAGTAATATATATATAATCTATAATAATCATAATAAAAAAAAGTAACTACTCTTCTACCTTCCATAGTATGTCAGAGCCCTTCGATATCATCACAGGACAACCCCGACGAAAGTATCTTTCAGAGGCAAAGCAATCATCAGTCCCCAGAAACAACTCTACCGACCCTCGAGGGTTCCAATAGCCTCATCTCACCAGCGTACGCCATCCCAGTCGCAACACCCATCGGCCCAATCTCCCAAAACTAGGAACTTCTAAAGATCATAAGAAAGACTTTTACGAGGACCATTTCCATAATCAACACTCGGTGTCTGAGCAGGGCTTGCAGAATGCGAACAAAACGACTGTGCAAGACAATCGAAGGATGATGAATCCCACGAGCACAGCTTACAACATTATTAATCACACGAATACGATGGGTTCCATTTATGACAAGCATCTCATCAATGTACCATACACATCTATTTACAAAACACACTAATTCAGATTTTTGCATGTTAATTTAAAAATAATGAATAATTATTAGTGTTTTAAAATATTATATTTTGTCTCATTTTCAATAACATATAATATTTTTTTAAATTATTGTTTGACATGTAGAATTCGAAAATTACTTACAAACAAGATGCCATATCAAAGATCTACGACCTCGGCAGGCTGTATGCCCCTAACTTCAACGAGTAGTACCAATAAAAATATAAAGCGAGTGACAAGGCATTCTACAGATCAAAAGGGTCATGCGCTTAAATACTGTAGATTGGGAAAAGTTATGGTCCTCGGGCCAAGTTGTTCAGAAAATTTAAATGATATACCTCTTGAGAATATATTTGATTGTATATTACATTGCAGACAATTTTTCCATCCTTTAAAAATTTATTGTTTTAACTCTTATATTTTATATAGATTTTCGGGTTCAATAAAATGATTTCTATCAATGATTTCTATGATTATTGTCCATTTTCCGAAGCAAGGCTGAAGTAAATATAAAAAAAAAATATTTATTTTGTTGTTGTTCAAATAATCTTATTTAAAAAAAAAAACACACACAAAAAAACATATATAATTTAATGATTAATATTCATTTAATAAATATCGCCAATAATTGTCAAAACAAGATCATGGGGTAATTATTTTGAGCTGATGGGTTATTTCCTATGCATGCGCCAATGTTAGTTCCTTTTAGAAGTTTGTTAGGGGTTAGTACGACGTACACCAATCGTAGTCACTGATTTCAGCAATGTACTTCGTGTCTTCGTGTTTTATGAGCTATCTTGTTGTCCTCTTGGTGCACACCAAATACAAGTGGAACAGGAAAAACCCGAGCAGAGGCACCACGACCAGGCCAACTACAATCGAGCACACAATAATCGCCACGGTAGGATTTGTGGAACCTCCACCCAGCCCGATGAAAAATAATATGGCACTAACGAAGAGCATTATCATCGACAACATTACAGTGGCCAAGAAACCGATAAAGTAACGATAGTTTCGCCGACCGATGCAGTTGTTCACGAATGGGCAGTGATGGTCGAACACCTCCACACAGTTCTGACAAGTGGAGCAGTGACTCGCGCGTGGTGGTCTATAGATTTGGCAAGTCGTGCAGAATTTGCGAAGATCCAAACCGTTTTCGTTGAGCATTTCAGGAATTATGTAACGTTTATGCTACTCGAGAACCGACCCGTCAGCTTCTAAGAGGAATGGGCGACGCGGAATGATACCTGGGTCGGTGAATCCAACAAGTAAGAAAAATATGCATGAGACGATACAAGTGATGAGAGTTGCGATAGGAATGATAGGGCTGGCATTGTGCCAGAGAGCAGGAGCGACGAAAATGCAGTAGGGGATTATGACAGCAATAAAACAACAATAGTAGCAGGAGTTAGCGCCGCAGTCCGAAAGAGGACCTGTGGGATAGCGTTTGCAGCAGATGCGATTGTTACTCGGCCAGATTTCGTAAACTCTCTTTGACATTTATTAAACTATTTTTTTTATATAATGAGTTATTCCTATATTTCGATGAATGCAATATAATTATATTACCTTTCTCTCTCTTACTTGAATACTGGATTTTTCCTGATGTCGATCAATTAAAAAAAAATTGCCAATAGTTATGCTAATTAATATTAGATATTATATACAGTTAATATAAAAATATTAATTTAACAACTCAAGAACATATGTTGCTAAATCGTATGTTTTCTTCCTCTTTCCTCTGTTTTAAATTTGAATAGCTCCCACCTCGAAAAAATAGATACATCTGACTAAATTTATACTGCATTTTACTGCGAAGTTATTCTGATACATAACTAAATAAAGAGTTTATTAATATGATTCTAGTAAGTTATTTGCATAGTATACAATAGAATCTCCTCATTTTTTAAAACCATAAACCTAAGGCATTGTTAAAAATAGAATAATTTCTTTATAGTAAGTACTCATCTTCTTTTTGGAATATATATAGATATTAAGAAATTGTATATATAACAATAAAGATAATTATCTTTTTTTAATCAAATAAGTTAAAAAAAATATGAGTATATTTCCTGAATCAGCAATGCTAGAAATGATCTCAGAGATTAAGATGCGTTCCAACTAGGAAAAGCTAGTGGCTTGTCTCAACGAACTCAGATTCCGCCCGCAAATCCTTTATCAGCAACTCATCACCATCTTAAACAAGCATCTGCACTCCACGACCCGCATATCCTTCTAGGAACACCATCTCCCCAACAAGTGGGTCGAATGCCAAACCCACGACGAAGTATCGTAGGCCATCAACTACTTCACTGCTTTGCTGGGTATGGGGGATATCCTCTCTGACCTTTACTACAACGAAGACAATAACTTCTAATTCTGCAAGATCTTCGCAGACGGGGAGGAAAACGGCGAAAAAGATGCAGCAATCTAATAAAGCTTCCAGAACAAGTTTAAGATATCCGGAATACAGTACTATAATATCAGCGATATGGTGGAACCCGCTCATTACGAGCACCTCTTCCCTTACATGATACTGGATTAATACTTCAGGCTACGAAAACAAAAACCCCTCCTCAACCAGGAAGAGCCTTCTTAGAACTCGATTTGCAATATCGAGCAGATCGGGCTCATCAGCAACAATTACAATCTCTGTTTCGTGAAACTGCAAGAACAGCATCTCATTTTGGGACTTGCTTACACCAACAATTTTCTATCGATTAGCCATATTGGCAGGAGTGTCCAAGTGCTCAGTCAACAGAACAACAGGGCAGGCACTCAGAAGACCCAAGGAAATAACAATTATAATAGCAATAAGAACAATAACCGTCAGCTATTTCCAACCATAAAGAGCCCGAACCACTGGTCCAAAACTGTCACCAACGTTAACAGCAGCATCCTCAGCAAAAGTACCAAAGCATACCCAGCAACATGTTTTCCTAATATGCGAGAAAACAGAGTTCCTTGTCCCAAACCAACTGACTACTCCCACGTATTTGTTCCGATGGCAATTGTTGAGAAACTGTTCTACACACTTGATAAAGATAAAGATAACTTAGTTGGGCTGGAGGATATCAAGAGATAGTTTGTGAAAAATAATTTTGACTTTGACGATACCGTCTACGAGAAGATATTCGAATAAGCCACCTGCAAAAGGAACGTGATTTTCAGCGAGCAGCTAGACAAAGGGATCACTCTCAAGGAACTGCAGAATGCACTGCACTCCCGCAAACAGCTGACTAAAGGAAAAACCACTATTATTGATAGGCAGTACAAGAAATATTGGTTCATGTTGTTGTACAAAATGGGATATGATAAGCTTTTTCCTCAAGATTAAGTGTTTTCCCAGCGACCTTCCTTACTTTGGAATTCTACGAGCTACGGAAAAAGCAACCCCAAGCTTCACGTGAAAAATCGGCCAGAAGGGAACCACTTGTTTTCCAACACCAGACTGATTCAAAGATTGAACTCGCGGTTCGCCCGGGAAGATTCATATCACCCATGTGAACAAGAGTAACTAATAAACAATAGGTTGTCGGCGAGCGAAGAAGGAATCGTAACTGTGGGATTTATTGCAAAGACAAAATACTAATAACTGACAAATCAAGTTTGATGGATACAACATTTGACTAACCATATATATTAGATACTTATTTGGGAGAGAAGATAAAATGGTAGTAAAATATTAGATAGAAGTATTTGATTTAGTTTTTTTATAAATATTTATAGGCATTTTAATATTCGTATCTATATTAAGCCTAAAAAATAGATTGAATTTAACCAAATACTATAAATATACAGGATATGATCAGGGGGAGTTCATTAAATTATTTCCCAATAGATTATATTTTAATCAATTATCAAATTGGATATCTCCATTATATATTTTTCGTAAAAATTGATATCTGATTATGATTCAATCAAAATACTAAAAGCCGGAACTCTACCATGACACCCATCCAGTAACAAAAAATAATTATAAATCCATCCAGATTGTGATAAATATCAAAGATCCCCAAATAGATGCCAATGGTGGATTCACCACTTATCTCATCATCGGCAGCGACAAACTCGGCACCTTCGAGACCCGAAGAAGATTCAACGATTTCTACTTTGCCAGAGACGGACTCGTCAAATCATGGCCTGGATGCTATATCCCACCAATTCCACGCAAAAAAACAACCGTACTTTTTTTTACATTAAAAATTAATTACTATTTGTTTATTTATTGGGCTGAATATTTTATTTTAATAATAATCGTAGGGCAACAAATAAGATAAATTTATTGAATCAAGGCGAAGATTTCTTGAGTATTTCCTACTGAAGTGCACAGGAATCAAATGCATCTACTATTGCGAAGTATTTCAGCAGTTCCTCAGAAATAAGTCGGTCCAACTCGAAACAGTAATTAGTTTGTATAAAAAATAATAATATTATATATCAATTTAAAAACAAAAATAAATACAATTGTAACTATTTGGAATAAATTATGTAGTTGGTTGAAATTGTGAGTGCTTTACCGAGCACCGAACTGGTGAAAACTTATAAGTAACAGTTCGGAAATATACAGAATGTTGAACCAGTCAATGAATTGAGAACAAAAGCTAGTAACTTTTACGTTTATCTCAAGAAATCCTAGAAATAATTAACTGGGCTCAAAGATATTGCTAAGTAGCTTTATTAAGCCCAGGAAGTCTTTAATGTTAACCTAAGTAAAAATCAAAATACACAGATCTATACATATTATTTGTCTTCAAACTATTTAAATATAAAATCCGAATTTTAGATGTACTCAACTCTCTATTATTGCCTGAATATGAAAAAGGTGTATTTACTGAGTACGTGAACGACCAGCTCAGCAGCCTCATATTCGTCAACGAGAACGATATCAACGAAAAAGTTAGGGAACTCAGAGACTCCACGAACACAAACCCCTACGAATTCCTGGTCGACTTGGTTCGCATTGAGTTGAGATAAGTTGTGGCTATGCAGGAAGCCATCGAGACTCGCGAGCTCTACGAACAAAGGAAGAAGAAGCTGGAAGAGAAGCATAGCAGCCAACAATCGTAACTCTCAAAGCTGATGTCCGGCAAGACAACATTTAAGTCGATTTTCACGCGAGGATCAAAGGACGATCAAATTAAACTGATAAAAAATGAAATCGAGGCCGACAACAAAGAGATCGAATCTCTGGGATTGATCGTAGACTTCATTTGTGTTGTGCTGGCCAGGGAAATTAAGAACTTCAAAACCTACAAACAAGTGCACTATTCACGAATTCTGAACAAAGTGGCAACGATGGAGAAGAAACGATTGGGTCTATATGGCGGAGAGTTGGAAGCAATTATGAAGGCTATGACTTTGATAAAATTTGAATGAAATTTCATCTATAAAAAATCATAAACATTATGCATATTTAAAAGTTAAAAAATAGTTGCAGCTATGCAACATTCTATATTTTATAATTATTAAAAAAGGTTTTTTACTTTATATAAGTAATAGTTTCCATTAAAAAATCGAATTAATAATTATAAAATAGTTTTAAAAGACCGTTGCCGGCGCACCTCGACATAAGTTAAATAGTATGTCTGATATATATAAACATGAGAAAATATTTTTAAGCTTTTGCTCACTTCTCTTTGATCGCATTTTCCAATAGCAAAAGAGAAGGCAACAAAAAAGTCAGAAAAATTATAGGACAAATTAGCAGAAAAACGAATATTGATTTCTCTCAATATCTCGAAGTCAAAGTATAGCTATTTTAAATAATATATACAAGTTCACCAAGTATAATAAGAACTCAAAAAACAAACCATAAAATTAATTAATAACAATTTTAGATGTAAAAATAAATATGAGAATTAAAAAGGTCTGGAGTTATATATCCGTCGAAGGACCTAATGCCATAAAACAAAAAATTTAATTTTTAAACATAATATCTCTGCCAACATCGAATAAGTCATTCCAGACTCTTTTGCTCCGAGCTCTTCCATTTAAGGGTCCAGTATTCCAGCTATCGTCGTTTCGTGGTATCTCATTTAGGGAAGGTATTGGGTTGCACCCATTTTTCCATGTAATTTAGGCTGAAAACCTAAAACTCGACTGACGAGTAATTATAGGTTTAGTCAAATCATTTTAAACGGATTGTATTTTTTTTCGAGAAGGATTGTTATGCAAAGCCTAGCATATTCATACTTATCAAGCAATAATCTTAAATCCTAGACAAACTCTACGGATTCACTACTTAAAATTGATCATCCAAAATATTGGAATATATGAAACTCAATATTTGTGAGAAAGAATAGATAGATAGAAGGCTCCTTTGTTTCGAAAAAGCCGAATTTTGTTTTCTCCTTACTAGCTTTGCTCAATTATATATTGTAAATATAAAATTGCTCGTTTATAAAAGATATGGATAAAATTGGAAGCTATATTGTCCCAATAGTTATGAAACTGTTTGAAAATAGATTAAATGTTGTTGAGTTTTATTCCAGACTTTCAAAGTGATGTCAGAATACCACAAAATATATAAAAAGTTAGATATATGCATGCCTGCACTAAAAAAGGGCACCAATATGGAGACAACCCAATAGTTACTGATTAAGGAAGTCTAAAAATTCAGTGCTGAATAGCTGGTTGGAAATTATGATTGAAATATATATAATAATGCCATATAAGCAAATGTCCAAAGTTTAAGAATCTGCATTGTTACGAGAAATTATGAACGATTATAATATTACTTAAAGTAACAAAAAAATTACTCAACATACTGAAATAAACCCTAGCAATCTGACTCAACAATACGCACGATAGATTAAGATGATAAGTTATTTAACAGTTATAAGTCAATGTATAGGATAAATGCAATAAAGATTTAATCAAGACATTCGAAAAAAAACAATGAACGACCAGTTGGACGAATTAAATAGCAAGTTCACAGAATCAAAAAATATTACTTTAACTTCATATTAGGTTGTATAATTTTTTATTGAGGTTTCATTCAAAATGTCATTCAGAATTTGATTATTTATTTATTTTTTAAGGGGGAACATTTTTTTTTAGGGAGCCTTGGGGTTTAGAGTTAGGGTAATAATGGATTATTATACGTCAAAATATGGAGAAAAAAATATCAATATACTAATTATAATAAATTAAATACCAACCAATACCAAACTATAAAATTTTGGTATAGGGTATTGGTTGCATTAGTAACTTGTAAATTTATTAAATGCATATAACTAATATTATCAGTAAAAAAGAGAATGGGAAAAAAGAGAATGGCTCCATAAATATAAATATGTTTTGTATTGAAAAAATGTTTTTTTCCGCTTTAATTTTTTTTTAGTATGTAATCTATATTTCTCTTTTTATCTAAAAATATATCTCATCTACTATTGGTTTTAGATGTTCAAATATCTCGATGCTCTCTTCTGCTTACTTATTGTGGCTTCATGTATAATTTCAAATTCAAATTCATATTCTAAATATATTTTATTCATATTTATATCTATATGTACATTAAGTTAACTTTACTTCTTTCGCTCAAAATACCGTACTTATATATTCGAAAGTAGGGTCCCCTGTTATCTATCCGAGCGCTATCGGCGCACAGAAAACAGATACTTCAAGATATAGTCCTCCTAACATATCTGAAGTTCCTCAAGCTACGTGGATCTGGAATTCCTACGCGAACGATTCTACATGTGATATGTAAATCACAATTCAGCAAAACTTTACGATTCAATGTGCAAACCAGCCTTTGACCGTGTACGCTGGAGCGGACGATATTGCAACATTTGATGTTAATGGGATTTCATCAGTCGCCAACGATGATTTGTCTTCGCCAATAACCACCTTGACAATCCCTTCATCAGCAGTTGTTTGCAGTAATTTACATAATAGAATATGAATATAGTTTGTAAATTTTAAACAAAAAAAAATAAAAAATATTACTTCTAAATTAAATATTTTTTTAATTATTAATCGAATAAAAAATATCACGTTTATTTATTGGCAAAATACATTTGGAAAAAATACATTAAGAATAAGTTAAATTTTTACATATTTGCTAAATCGTACATGATTCCTGATAATTTAAATATATTTTTTTCAATTTAGATACACCACTAACATTCACAATCACTGCAACAAATGATCAAGCTGGTGGCCAAAATTGTTTTTACAATCAGGCTGGAGTTATATTCGCAATCACGAGTCCTGCGTGTCCTTGTTCTGTGGATCAGTTTTTGGACCCAACAGTCTGCATATGTAACCCCTGTAGCCTATATTTAAACGGCTGCCTTGGATGCACCTCGTCCACCATCTGCACCTCTTGTGACACTTCCAAAAACTACCAAAGTCCAGTGGGAGGTGTTTGTACATGTAAGCCTAGCTACTCCAAGCCAGTTGGGTGCTTAGCTTGTGTAACTTCGGGAGGTGATTGCCCAAGCTGTGATTTAGAAAAGAATTTTATACTCAACATATCCGCTTGTCTCTGCAATTCTGGCTATGCACTTGTCGGTACTGTGTGCACCACTTGCACATCGCTCCTCTCTCATTGTGTAACCTGCTCCAGCGCCACTGTGTGCACCAGTTGTGACTCCACCTCCCTCACTCCTGTTTCGGGGACCTGCCAATCCTGTTCCGTCGCTCTATCCAACTGCTCGACATGTTCGTCCAATACTGTGTGCCTGTCTTGTATTAATCTTTACTCTACCCTATCTGGCAACACCTGTAAACTCTGTGCCTCGCTTATCACTGGATGCAGTCAGTGCAACGGTATCTCAACCTGTTCGACTTGTGACACTGGCTATACGAAGGTGGGCACAGTTTGTGCCGCTTGTTCGACTACTCTTACTGGGTGTCTCACCTGCACTACTACAACCACTTGCTCTACTTGTGACACTAGCAACAAATTTGAGTTGGTTGGCTCCACTTGTGTGTGCGCTTCATCTTATGCTTTGTCACCCACCAACACATGCAATCTTTGCAGTTCTTTTATGTCTGGATGCGCAGGCTGCAGTTCATCGACTCTGTGTACTACTGTAATTGCTGGATATGCACTCACAGCATCCAACACTCCACAGCTTTGCTCTGTAGCAGTCCCTGGCTGCTCAGGTTGTTCCAGTGTTGGTGTCTGCTCCGACTGTTCAGCCTCTCCCAATTTCATCCTGGCAGCCCCCACTTGCCTCTGTGCTTCTGACTGTGTGTTGAATGGATCTCAATGTTGTCTTTGCAGCTCATATATCGCAGGCTGCCAAATATGCAGCAGCCAGTCTGTATGCACCACGTGTTTCGGCACACATACGTTCGTTTCTTCAGTCTGTACGTTGTGTTAGACTCTCATCTAAGGCTGTTCTTAATGCAGCGACTCTTCCACTTGTACCGTCTGCAGTGTTGCACTCTTTTTCTAAAGTGACGGAAATAACAGGTGCCAGTGCATATCCGGATACGTATTGCTCTTCTCTGTCTGCACACCGTGCTCGACGTACTTGACGGCCTGCAATCAGTGTAGTGTGGCAGGCGGCTGTTCCCAATGTGATGCCACACAAAACTTCATTGTCAATACCTCGACTCTGCAAGGTTTTTGCCAATGCGACAACCACTATGCCCAAACTGGTACCAGCTGCAACCCTTGTTCAAACACCCTTCTTGCCTGTGTAACATGTTTGTCCACATCGTCTTGTACTTCATGCGATTCTTTGTACGCCCTGCAATTAGATCAGACTTGTGCACTGTGCAGTTCTATTCTCACAGGCTGTACTGACTGTAGTTCCACTACGGTCTGCATCTTGTGTTCGGTCGGCTACGCTCTGAACAACACTATCTGTCAGCCTTGTTCTGCATTCATGGTTGGCTGCACTCTCTGTAGCGATAATACTACTTGCGCTTCTTGTGTTGATTCGAGTTTCGTCTTAGACACTGCTCAATGCAACTCTTGTTCCCAATACATCGTGGGTTGTCTAAATTGTTCATCTGCTTCGGGCTCTCTGCAATGTTTGACTTGCGATACTGTCAATGAGTTTCAATTATTCTTTGGAGAGTGCGCCTGCAATACGGGCTACGGCTTAAATAGTTCTCAGTGTTTGTTATGTTCCATACTCATCATCGGATGCCAATAATGCATAACCAACACAACCTGCTCTTTGTGTACTGCCTCATATTTCCTCAGCAGTGACCACTGCATCTCCTGTTCTTTAGGGTGCATTTCCTGCACTTCTGCCAGTTCCTGCATGATGTGCGATGCTTCGAAGAGTTTTACTATCAATGCCAATGGAACCGGCTGCCAATGTGTAACAGGAATGTCTTATACTGCCTCCTCGAACTCTTGCCTTACGATTTGTGGCGATGGTATCAAAGCAACCAGCGAGGACTGTGACGATGGAAATAATTTAAATGGCGACGGCTGCAGTGCTGAGTGTGCGGTGGAACAGAACTACTCCTGCATCGCATACACTGGAATGGCTTCAATGTGCAGCTACGATCAGCCATTCGATTTGCAAGTTCTGGACGTTGTTAAGGTTCCAAACAGCAACCAGGTTTAATTCAAGTTCAAAATAGGCCCGAATTTCGCATCATTGGCCAATTTAAACTTTTCTTAGGTATTCGATACAACTGCAACCCCCCTCTCAAATCCTTCTTACGTCTTCACTCCTGATGGGTTTCTAATCATGGTCTTCGACTACAATCAAACCATGGAAAGCACGAATAACGTCACGCTCACTCTAAACCCAGCTTTAGCCAGTTCCAGCTTCTTCGCGGTGCCTGCCTTCAAC